>MNPL01022743.1:931-73695 GCA_002081605.1 Tropilaelaps mercedesae
TTATGAGAATTACTGCATCTGCTTTGGCAGAGACTGGTCGACACGCACAACCGCGCACATTAGCGTCGCAACTCCCCAGATCAGACGAGGAGACCGCCGAAGAGACCGCAAAAGACCGATACGCCCGCCGCGCCAGCATCCCTTTGCCGCATCTCTATTGCGCGTAATGCACTACCGAGTAGAATCACCGTCCGTGACCGCTTACTCACCCGGACGACGCAAACCGGCCAGCCTTCTGCTCACCGAGGCTGTCAAACTCAACTGCCATGCACCCATACTGCTACAACGCTATCAAGGAGCAGGGCCGGAACTGCTGTTCGTGGGGGACAGAGTGGCGTGGGTGGGCCTCACACTCCGATGCATTATCATCTGGCTAGTAAGTACCAATGGCAGGGAATAGTACGACACTGGAAAAATTTTTCCATCGATCTTTGCCTCAAGCAAGCACTTTACCTCGGGAAGGACACGAGAACGTGTATATGCACGCAATTTGCCATCTGAGACGAGTATGGCGTTCGAGTCTTGAGCGAACCTGCGAACACTGGAGGTTTCGTTATCTCACGGCAATACACATGACACGGAATGCGATCGTAAAAGCACAACTCTGCGCCGAATCTCTGGACCTCCCTTATTCTGTATAAAGACTGGCATATTCAGGCCTTTCAATAACGAGACTAGAGCTAACTAGTTAGATATTGAGACGGCTGGCGAACAAAAGCAGTTAAATAAACGCCGTGAACGCTTTGTTCCGTCTTAGATCGTCATTATTATCAAACTAATTATCAGAGATGATTCAAAACCAAGAATGGTAGACTAGTACCAGTCAGACAACCAACAACTTCTCTGTAGTATTTACCCTTCAAATTTGAAAGCAACAATGAACGAGCTCCATATTTCGTTAAGTGTCTATTAAATTTTTTCCTGTAAGAAAATTCAATTATCCCATTTCTAACACCTTTAAGACATTTTGCTGTGCCTATTTTACTAGAATGTGTTTGTCTCTCAGAGTTCCTTAACAGTACTTGACGGAAACTCTGTAAGCCAGCAAAAGTGCTTGAAGTAAAATAACCTGAGCTGCTTTTAGTTTCCAAACGTGGAAGCAAAAATCAATTTGTACACTTCTATGAACTTGCGAATGTTTTCAGCTTTACACAGGCAAACTCAAATATATAACAACGATTAGTTGTGGACACCCAACGCTTATAGCATGTCTGAGCTCTACAATTCTGATACTATTTGGCGAGCGTCTCTCTCTCAGGCTTATCAATCCATTCCCGTTCCCAGCTCCACACATCTCTCCTTGCTTCCTCGTCATATATTTGGTCCGACCTGTTCTTTCGTATTCGCTGCCTTGCACGAATATTCGATTTACGTTCCTTTTCCCTCTTATCCTCCTTCTCTTCCATCGTCGCTGATGCCATGTCAGGATTCTCCTAAACGAGGATAGCACACGTAGTGACAAGAGAACACAAGTGAACACAACACAATCGCATCAGCACCTCGCCAACTCACACCGCATCTACCTCTCCGGTTCGCTCCCTTCGCAGAGCGAGTTCAGCTTCCCTCTGCTCCCACCACGAATCTACCAAATAGACGAAAGACGGCCCCGTCGACAATTGGCGCCCTCGCAAATGCCTCCTACTCGTAACACATACAAACAGTACGGTACAAATTTGCCTTTACAACGCATGAACCTTTAGCACAGCGCACACATACAAATATACCTACAGATAGATGCCAGCAATGAGACATCTGACTTGCACACACAACAACCAACTTTGCCGCCACCCCACCTGCCTCCGACAAAGCCCTCAGGAGTGGGGTGTGGTATGTAACAGCTCTTCAAGTTCTCATAAGAAAGCTAGCGGTGTGAATAGCCTGCAAAATAAAAGAGCACATAGAAGCTAGCGAGTAGTGGTGAATTGTAGACGAGGCGTTACAAATACGTGCCTAACACGATCGGGGGTATTTCAGAAGAGATTCAGCTATTTCGACGTACGAGAGTGAGACGCAGAAGGAGGCGTTATAGAACGGCAGCACACCAACTCGCACCACCAAACACGGCGAAGGAGCAGCAGGAAGTGGGCGGTACAGAAACTGTAATTTGGCCACCTTTCAAGATAAACTTACACTGGAGCTCTAAGATTTGTCGAAGTTGCAACTTACGGACAATTTTTACGAAAGCACTTTCCCCTGTTTCGGTTTAGTGTGTTTTGTGTGGAAGAAGAGCCGTGTTTGATAAACCTCCCCAATGTCCTGCAATGACCTTAAAAGGAACAAAGATTGAAGCATTTCCTTGCCATTCAACTTGTTTTTAACCAGTGCTTTTCTGGCATGCATCACGCAACAAATGGTAGGACTTTTCCTTTGGCGGGCAATTTCGAATATTGAGAAGTTGACATGATGTTAAGTGTAGTTTATAGGAGTCGCTCACTCCATATTGGGCGCAGGAGTTTTCGTGCTATGCGCGTCACGAGCTTGAATTTGCGCCAGCAGATTCACCCGGAGAGGAACAAACAAACAACAAATTGATAACGGCTGAGTGGTTGCTACTTCTCGTCCACGTAGAAGCATCACTAAGAGGATGATAAGTCGGTACAAGCGACGCGCAATCTGCGAAGTTCGTCCCTGCTAAGTACCGTATACCACATAAATCGACTGTTACATTTAGCCGACCGGTAAATTAAGTTTTTAATGCAGTTACTCGTACTAATGCTTCACCTAAAAGAATCAATATTATGACAAAAGCACGGATATCGTACGAGCAGACCTGTCTAATGGTAAAGTGCACTCTACGCCGCAACACCATGAGGGTTCCATCATTTTTTGAACATAAAGCCACATTTCTCCTACACAGTAGTTTATACGCGCAGCAACTTAAGCTGCTAGGGTTTTACTACGTATGTGCATAGGCTGCTATTTAAGGCCATGAGCAATAACAAAGCAGCAAAATGGCCTTCCATCACCAGATGAGGTCATTCTGTATCCCAGATACATATCAAGCTGCTCCGAGATAGGGGAGACGCTTTAGCACTTTCCTTGTATGGGTTAAACGCTATTGAATTGGTTTTGCATTAAAGACACACTGTATCAGACGACCTACGCACCGTAAGCGATGCACACTAAACACTGAAATTTCCTACGAGTTTGGTGTTGTTTTTAGATAAATAAAGATGTGGACCTCGGAGTCCCACCTCCTGCGCGAAAATAAGTGCAACCGACACCGTCAATCTATCGTTTCTTTGTCGAATGGTTGAAATTATATTCTACCTTCCTTGGCTTCCGTTTGCTGGCTTTCGTGGGGTATAGCTCGATCTAGCATCCAATATTTTTCTCTAGTGGAAAAAATTTACATCAGGGTTTCAACACACGACCCATTGGAACTGAATGCATACCTGCAACCAGAAGACGACTGTAACGACCGATAGGTTGCACGCCGGAGGAACTTGGTACATAATGCGACGGAACAAGCATTTCGACCTCTTCTGTTTTTTGGAGAAACGCCATTACACAAAAACGGCAGAATTGACTATTATCGTGCACTGGTAGCACTGCACAACACACGTGCGTTAACATCGACTGTGCCCGTCCTCGGCCGACTGGACTTATTGTCTCAGATCTCAGCGAAGTAAACACGCGGCAACGGAAACTCAACCTAGTCTGCATTTACATTCGGGATTTGGCTCCGTTCACTGTTAACGGGATACACCCATCGTACCATTTGTACAGCCCTCCGTCCCCGCTGCATGCAAAGCGTTGCACCGAGCCAATGCGAAATTATGTGGCGACCTTCGTTATCATCGCAATCGCATCTCCATCCTCGCGTGCTGCGTTCATTTGAAACGAATATCGGATTTATGCATCGTTCTAAAGGTTCTCTCTTTCTAGTTGCGTCCACGAGAAACGTCGACGTACGCCGCATGGTCGGTTCTCGCCCCGAACGTGAACGGTGTAGTCATTGCACGAAGTTTGCCCCGGCCACCGCTGTGGCAATTTCCTTAGGCGAAGCAGAGAGATCGAGAGCAACTCAACCTGTCCACGTAAGCCAAAGTTAGTCACTGTGCGGTCTCTAGTCAAAATTGAGATTAATGAGAGGTTAGAGTAACCTGCGACCGCCTGATTGTTAAATTCGCGGGAACTTGCCAGCTTGATTATTAGTAGACGGAACCATCGGATAAACAAGGTATTGCCTACTGCTTTTGCACTTTATGAGACTAGATTTCAGTTCACAACACCGCTAGACGGATTTTAGATTACGGGTTCTTGTCAGAATAAAGTGCAGATGCTATTCATGCAATGCCCGATCTCCAACACCTGATTAGAAAATATTGGGCCTTTTTTGTCGGCGCGGCGATCTTAAAGCTGGAGAGGTTCTACGGACAGGGTCTGCCGGGCGCCATGATTGTCTTTCTGGCTTGTCGTTAATACAAGGGGCTTCAGCGTCACGATACGTAGGATCGTATCAATATTCGGGTTCTGCTGTGATTCGGAACGATTCATACAAGTGTTTCTCAAGTGAACGCTAATGAACTACGTCGCCAAATACTCAGCTTTCGAGTCCTTCCACCCGGCTTCTCCCGGAGGCTTCTCGCGTTGCAGGAGGGATCTCAATTGTATTTTTGGACGGGGCGTCGACACACTCTTGCCTCAGAATCAATTATAAATACTCACTGTTTAACGGACTGCCTGATGAGTGTTGAATTATACTAAAATAAAAATCGAGGAATTTCGTCCTAGTTGCAGTTGACGTACCATTAAAAGGAAACCTTTTTTTATTGCCAGTGCCAGAGATTCCTTCATCACGCGCTCGAGTAGGTAGTGTATCAATGCTTGGTTGAGACCATGTCACTGCCACCTCATGATGCGGCGTCTGCCAACAGTCTTTCAGGCACTCATAAAGGACCAATCTGTTTCGAAAATATTGTATAGGAGCCTGACCCGTTGTTTTGGCGTCGAAATGACGTAGACGCTTGATGACGTAAAATAGAGGCCCTCGAGTGACGCTGAAGGCGTTATCGGAATGACAAATGGATCAGCCTCACACGTGGACATGATGGACTGCCGAGGTGCGAGGATCCATTTGAAACTTTGCTCCCTTAACCTAGTACGAGTGTAACAGTAAATTCAGGAGGGGCGTTTTCTGTCCCCAGCCCGTAATGGCACTAGCACACCGAACATGAAAAATATATTGACAACATTTTCCCCGATTTCGTAGCGTCTAATTTAATCGACCACTTTGAATTTTGCCTTCAAAATTTCGTGCTTGTTTTTAGTTAGATTTGTAGAATGCGCTTAGACTCTGAAAAGTAACACTTCTGCTCTAGAACTATTTCGCGAGTTTAGCTCGAATGCTCCGTTTATAGCAATAATAGTGATTATTCGAATTGTCCCGACAGAAGCCAGCGTGGGTTTATTGTGTAGTTCAATCAACGATTTATGCTATTCCCGTTATAACGATGAATATTTCAGATTTATAAACATAATGTGCCATCCCTGGCCTTCTTATGGGCCGCTCCAATAGTCGTATTGCGTGATGAATTTGACCGCAAAAAGGAAAAAGACAAAGGGGCATAATGGGTTCCAAAGGAGTTCCCCCTCCCTCAAGACCGTTGCCGCGCCCCCGACCTACCATACCCCTTCAGCAAGGGTTTGCCAAGCTTGCCATTTGGTCGGGGGAGCCGGTAACGCGGCAACCCCGCACGCCTCACCGAGGCCTTGGGCCTTACAGGGGCTATGTGGACTAAGGATAACCACTGGGCGTTTTATTGCGCTCCTGCGGTATTACCACCCTGATGAATGAGCACCGATGCTAAGATGTAATGGCGAAAGGATATACGCCTGGCCATACGTCAGGCTCATCGCTCTTTGCTTCTCCCTCTGCTCTCCGCGTCACACGCTCGATCTCAGCCTACGCTCGGACCTCGAGCAGTCCTGGACGTCCACAGACGAGCAGCTCCTGCTTGGAACGTACGGCAATCGTAGCTGCCGGTAGCACCATCCAAGCTACGGGCACGAGGCCCGTTGGCGTCCCCTCGAGTAGGGTCCGACACGGCGCAAGGCTCCGAGGGTGCAGCGGTACCGTGGTGACGGGCGATATTTTTGTATCGGACTTAATGCCCGTATCGCACCCGATGCAGCCGTCTCAGAGAGGCGCTGACGGGATGTGCTATATCTGAGCTAAAAATCCTCGGATAGGCAGAGACACACACACACACATGCAGAGACCGACATGTAGGCACTAACGGACACAAAATCTAACCTAGGGCACCGCCGTGCGCTGTGCGGCCCGCTTACGCCGTCATCATCTACGACGATTCGCGGTTACGTGATCTGTTACAGTCGTCTGTTTGCTTCGTATTAAGGAATCTTATTGCGATGCTTACTCTGTGTATATCGGGTTAACTTGGCGAACCAAGAGGCCAATCCGTTCGTATAACTACAACTGGCTTGGTAAAAGCAAGGCGGCATGAATGGTAGGGAACGCAAAAAGCAAGTATCACGCACCGTTAGTTCGTGCGTTTAGATCGTAAAGCTACAACCGCATTTAGCAATAAGTTGTGCGTTCCGTTTAGAAGGTTGAGAGGTTCATAGTCGCGAAAGTATTAGTGAAGAGTTAAGGTACCTATGTGGCACTTCAGTGGGGCTTGCAGGAATTTTTGAGGTGCCTACAAGGTGCCTCTACCACATGTTCGGGCTTTTACGTCTGTGGACGTAACATTTGATGGTTGACACCCTTGTAAAAATAAAACGGTTCGTTTCCGAGTGCTGCCACCCGGGCGATCTCCGAGACCGCAGCCTTGTGTAAATACTTAATATTGAAAATATTGTGCACGTTTTGGCCTTCGGTAAACCATGTTTTTTTAGTGACCGTGATATGGTGCGCTTATGGTGTGAACTATAGAGGAGTAGTTTCGGTTTTTACTCGTCATAAACAGGAGAGAGTCGAATTAGAGACTCGTCGTTGTTAACCTCTGCCAGTCGTGGGAGCAACGCTATGAAGAACCGCCCACAGCTAGTGTATATTTTCAGTTAGGGTATGACCCCAGTACCAAAGGCTCAATGCCACTTTCTAATATATCTATTTATAGATGAGATAACGGCGGATCTTATACACGAAACTCCATCATACGAATCATATACGGCGACAAGACAATCAGTGCACCTGGATAGCTGCATACTTGCAGCCATCCCGTCGCTATATTTCCGCTCGACTCCCCTGTCTGCTTGTCCCATAACGCTATTCCTCGTTTGCTATTCTCATTGCCTTATTCTAGCTTACGTCATCACTCTCCATGGACAACAACGGCACGTCTTTCATCGTCCCTCTAACTCCAAGCAACAGGTCAGCAACTGCGGCATCACTCGTCACGCGCGCAACTCAAGTGTTTTCAACCCTGTTTCTCTATCTTCTCTCGTCATATATCGCATGTAACATTTTTGATATGCTCTTCTCATGGAACGGCTCAGCGCCAGTTACGGAGATTAATACCGTGCGGGTGGCAGATATGGGCGTTTACCCAATGTCTGCTAAAGTCAGCGTATTCGAAATTTTTTACCTTAACTTATAGGTCAAGCCAGCGTGTAAAAAATGCGGGTTTCCTAACAGGTTGTACTTTATCCGTATGTTGGAGCACGATCTCGCTTGAAGTCACAGCAAAAAAACAGCGATAATAAACATTACAAGTTCATTTTTCCACAAAGTTACTAGATTTGCGCAAGTCTATGGATCGGATTTTGCTAGGAGGCTAGCTTTCCGTCAGAGAAGATAAATTCGACTGTTGAAACAACACGCTAGTCAGAAAAAAATGGAAAAGTGATTCTAAACGTATTTTATAGAAGCACTTTGTTAGGTGCAACGACAAAATGCCTAACGTTGGGTTACGCTAGATGAACCTACAGTTGATATACCAGTTCTTGTATTACGCGCAAGAAACAGCGACATTTTGGCTCTCTCATGGTCGTGTAGTTGCTATCCTTGAATCGAGGCTTGTTCGACGAAAGGATTTACTCAGAGATTATCAAAAACATCAGCATTGTTGAGAAAAAGACATAAAATGGTTTTCAGTTGTCTACCACAGAATTTTCTTAAAAAGGAGTCTTCCAGGGGAGCATTTAATAAAGGACGTCGCGGGGCTACTATCGGGATGATATTGGACTCGCACAGAGCTTCGATTCAAACTGCTCATTTGTATGCATATTCTATGAGACTAGTTTTTCCAGTTAGTCTATAGTACTTGACAATTCAGATATGCAGAAAACAAACTGCGTGCGGCCTAAAATAAATATCGCACCTGGTTGAATTTTTCTCACATAATTAGGAACTAAGCTGTCGGCATGTACACTATCATTATAAACTCATTATCTCCGATAATCGGCTCCAGCCGGTGCCCAAGGCACTGCACCAAACGGTTCGATGTGTTGCAATTATTCCTAATTATATACAATATCAAAGACAAATGCTTACCAGTTACCATTAGTCTGAACGGCTGACCTTGACAGCTTTCCAACGAGATCCTTTTAAACGGAGCGGGATTTAGATTCGATTTCCATTAATCCTTTTCGTCCTCTCAATTTATTTAGACGTAATATTTAAATAAATGAATTTTTTTACTAGCTTAACTGCGGATGCTGATAGTATTACGTGTTATGGTACTGAGCAGTTTTAGTTAAAAGAAAAAGTCTGTGAAAATATGAGAGCAAAAGCAGTATAAGAATACATGCACTTGAAATTTGATCGCGGCGTCCCCCTTACTTCATGCGTTTCTCTGATAACAATGTTTCACAGTAAGCTCTAGACAGAGTAATTGCATATATACGCGGCCCTATATATATATATATATATATATATATATGTATGAATCTTTCGCCAGAAATATGCTTCAGATACAGGTGACACGCATCCAGTCTCTTACACTTACCAAGCTTCTACGTGAGGCCTCATAATACAACACGCCTGTCTCGACTATAGTAGCAATTGTAATACGAGTAGTAAGAGGATCCGTCTCTCGAGTCCTTTCCCTGCACCGGCTATATTTCACCTAACTCCGCTATCCTACTTTGATGCGTGGCGTATTAATGTGTGACTCCGCGGAGGAGTAGCTCTCGTTTGCTGGAAAGGACTACGAGAATCCCTCCGGAGTCGATTCGAGCACCGGAGAAACTTGTACGGCACTCGGAGCCAACACGGACGTCGGTGAGCGGGCAAAAGCACATTTGTTCGTCACCGAAGATGACGGCCCCGGGCGGCAAGATGGTTGACTCGAGAAACTAATTGCTAGAGAAGAGAGTGAGCGAGCGAGAAAGCGAGAGAGCAAAGAAAGACGAGCAAAAGTTTTTGTCCAGGCGCCGCTTTATGAGTCAGCTAGAGCTGATTAATGGACTCCTTGTTGCCGAGAACAGCGGTGGTAGCATACGGCAACAATAACAGTGGACTTTCATGTGTTCTAACGTTCATGGTAGAACCACTCCGGGAAAAAGAAAGGGAGTTTGTTAGAAGAGGCCTTTAGACATATGCACAGATAGTACCTCGGCCTAGAACAGAGTCATAGCCACGTAATTTTGCCGCAGAAGAAGTTCTTACGCACATGCCAGCAGTTACGTGTGCCTGTAGAAGTCTAAGCTAAACAGCGACGAATTTTCACATCGTCAACAGTACAGCCTTTTGTTAATTTCTCTGCGCTAACAAAAGACTGAGGGTGAATAGGTAATTAACGCACCTCAAACACACTAGTTCGGTTGTAAAGCAGCCCAAGGATACGGTAGAGGTTACCTAATATGCAACTCAAAACAAAAGTTCTAAACATCATTTAACAATCGTTGAGTACCATTTTTTGAAAGAAGCCTAAGCACCTTAACACAGAAACAGTCTCTGTTTACGAGTAGGTACCATACGACATTTCCATTTTGATGCAAATACTGACGAATCAAATGTATTCGATAGGAGACTTATTAGCATATTAGACTTATTAGATAGAAGACTTATATTAGGAGACGTAGAAAACAATAAAAGGATAATTAGAGGTCGACTCCTATTTAACAAAAGACATGCCAACGGCCCCACAAAGAGGTATTGCCTTTCAAGATCATAGATCTTCGTTCAGTTTGTACAATAGCCTCAAATAATGATAGCATCAACTACTAGAATTGCAACTACTTTTACTAGTTGCTGTTGCGCCTGAAATACTGTACTATCGATTACGGTTGCCACACCGACATTTCAAGAATTTCAAGAAGCTCAATTTGGGCTTTAACAGCCCGGGGCCTGTTCTTCACACCGTGTGCTTCACATCCTATCTAACCTATTAGCCGCACTCTTAGCAATCAATACGTGCCGTTTGCGACCTCCAGCGCAACCCACTTCGTTTGCCATTGAGTCGAAACCCGTTATACGTTTCTTACTGCTAGTAGAGAAAAATAGTGACCTGCTGATTTTGCTCTCAATCAATTGTTTTTCATTTATGGTGAAAAATACTGATCACACGTTATACACAGAGAGCGCCTCCAATGCAGAGAAGATTTTCTAACAGCAGTAGGAGCTAAAATTATATTATTTCCAGTTTTGACATTAGCCTCCTTAGCAGCAGTACAATCATATATTTTGCAAACAGACGCGCGTGTACGAAACAAAGCGATTAGAATGTACTGTTACCAATCATCTTAGCATAAAAATTGAAGACATCGTAGAATCTAATTTACGTTATACATA
The DNA here is from genome assembly GCA_002081605.1 of Tropilaelaps mercedesae. Classification (NCBI taxonomy): domain Eukaryota; kingdom Metazoa; phylum Arthropoda; class Arachnida; order Mesostigmata; family Laelapidae; genus Tropilaelaps; species Tropilaelaps mercedesae. The sequence goes on from MNPL01022743.1 coordinate 11,637, forward strand.
CGTTGGCCCGTTACCATCCAGTGGGACACGCATTCAGCACAAACCAATAGTTTCATATCGTTAAACTGACAAGGTATCGTTGTTTAGTGCTGCATATGCTAGGACGTGTATCATGACGGTACTATAATTTATAATTGAATTACAAACATTTATTGTGCAGAACCTGCGTGCGGTATGTTTGAAGCGTCATTTAATTCTTCGTTGCTGCCTTGTGACTTCAGCCAGTTTCACTGCCGGGCAGGTCTCAACATCTACGTCGTAATAGATGAGAAGCCTCATAAACAAATGTTCTTTATACGAAAGGTAAACGAACCCTTGAGCTGCATTTGTAACAATCGACACTACATACAGTCTAATCGAGTTCGTTTGTCGACTCGACTTTATGGTTAGGTGAGGTTCCCTCACTTCCATCAGTCTCCCATTGTCAGCACCACCTGCCATATGCATGCGCACTCAAATCAATATTCGACCGCGCATGTATCGATTACCGACACCGAATGGTCGTTGCTGTCCGTTACAGTTCGTTTGCGTTACTGATAGGCTTTCGCTTTACTCCATTCCGCCACCGTTCCCACGGTTCACCATAAACTCTGCTGACCTCCGCGCTGTCGTCAGCGACTATCGTCGTACCACCAACCAGCCTCTGCTCGCTATCACTCTACCCAGTCGTACCTATGGCCCCTTGCACCGCTTATACCACCTGGACTGCCACTACTTCCATCCAACAAGTCGCATTATTTGGCATTGTAGTCGGAACCGTGGCTTGGCGTCGGTCCGTCTTGACTCAACGCCTCTTCGATGTCTCGATTCTGCGGTCTGTCCTGCCTCCGGAGAAGGGAGCTAAGATATACTAGGTATATGGGGGCAGATGGAAAGACGCGTCGGATACCGACTGCTAGGTCGATTGGCTGACCTAAAAAGACACAGGAGAAAGCCTGTCGCGCTTTAGTCTTTTGCGTCCCGCCTTCGACGGCCAGCAAGAAAGAGAATTGCAGTGCTAACACAACGACGGTCCGCAACATCAGGTCCGCATAGCGGGTCAGCAATGCCTTCTCTTGCGTCTAAATATCTTCTCTACCACCGATATCAATAACGGACACACAGCCTGTTCGGGGGAAAGCAGTAAGCGCCGAATCACAGCGGACGCAAAGTCGTCTCACTTGCGCTGAGGGCTGTTGCGGCATCGGCGGCCCGTTGACCGTAAATATCTGTGACTATAACGAAAGGGACCTTTACGATTGACTATCCCTGAGCCGTTTTCGGCCACCGTTTCGTTCTGTTCCAGCCAACCACCAGTACAGAAGGGGGGAGGAGACCTATGTAAAAGTTTACAGCTTTCTGGCTAGCTCAAGAAAAGCGGAGAGGTGATTGTCGATGGCGCTATTGGCCACCAACTGTCTGGTCAATTCCGTACGACCGAGTGACAGTTCACCGGGCGCGCAACATATGTCTAGCGAAGTCATTTCAGTGAATTCTAGCATAGATTCTAAGCGGGTAAACGGATGTATATTGACGTTGTATTAGAGCACCACTGCCGGACAGGCAGACAATAACATCGAGCAGGTTAACGAAAATCTTAACTAAAAAAACTAGTCTAGGGGAAAAGAAACAAATTCTCGACGGGGCATTCTCGCTGTTCTTGGCTTGGGCCCTGTCCACGTAGTCACTGCGGCAGTCAACGTACGCAAAAGATAGTCGATTAAAACAAACACGAACGGAACATGCGGAAAGATCACCAGCACCGATTGGAAAAACATCTTGCAAATATCCGTCGGTAGTGCCACACTTATAGCGTTTCTGTGAGTCAAAAGTATGAAGAACGAAACAGAGGCGGGCTTCATTTTTATTTACATTGGCTCTAAAAGCAGGATGTCGTTAACGGTCGCTAGTTCTATCACGGCTACTAAACGGTTCTCTCAAATTCCGATTAATGGAAATGTGCAACAAAGAGGAATAAAAAAACCAACTTTCAGATCACTCGATGTGCCGCCTCAAATCCTTTTGCCGGGTTTTTATGTTTCGACCAGACAAGGGTCCGTCCTCTGTAGTGTATCGCAGGGTTTCAGGCCAACAATTAGTGCGCCTTTATCGTTCTTTGTGTTGGGCGGACTAGGTCTACTGAGAGGTTTACGCTGAACGCATGATTTGCCGACCTTCTGCCAGAGAAAATAGCTGCGTTTCGTATGAATAACGCCTCACCGCTGGGTATCTAGCTCAAATATGGGAAGCCCATTGTTAGAAGAATTAAAGATGGCATGATAATTAGAAGTGGCACCTGTACAGGGCTAAAGACTGCTGCTTGGTAGCTCTGGATTGAAAAATTAATTGATGATGGCATCCGATTCCTGAATACGATATCCTTGCGCCTGAGTTCAACCACCAACACTAATTTTAAATAGAAAAGCCCATTATACGTCGTACCTTCTCAGTCAGCTAAACCCATTAAAAATCGAAAATGATTACAGAGATGGCCACATATCATTTCAAGCACCTTAGTCACATCGAAAAGCAGAATCATTTAGTGAAATAAGTAACACCTGTAAAATTGTAGAGAATTCTGTAGTTATTTTCCTACGTTTAGCCTTTTTTCCAATTATTTTTTAGCAGCAGCACCTGAGAATTCTTTCTCTAAAGCCAAAGTTTCTGTTCAATATGTTAATATTACAGCGCCGGCATGGAGGCCCTGAAAAGTGTTTTTCTTGTTTGCTCTTTTGAGATACATTTCTCAGCGGAAATGGTGCTTTCCAGCGGTTCTTTTAAGGAAAAGACTCGCCACCAGGCGCTCTTCATGCCCGCCCTTGTATCCTCACATATGGACATGGTCCGTCACCTTGAAGACACGCCAACTTCGGGGAACAGGTTTCTGCAGAGGTCATTATGTGACACCCTGGTCTGTACGCAAGCGCCGTTCAGGGAATTCCTCGTTGGCGACTGATTTACATAGCATACGACACCCTGCTAGGCAAGCGAACTTGCTTGCATACCTGCTTGCCGGTAACGTTTTTCTTCACACCGTCCTTTAGGTGAGCGCCTTTAGAGTGCCCCAGGAAGGGCGCTGGAGCGGACGTAGGGTGAGTGCGTGAACACGCCAAGCAGTTCTTACTCGTAAGCAGAGCCAGCAACGGAGCAGGTCGGCGACAACGTGCGTTCATAAGGCAGCGCGGAGGCTTTGTCCCATGGAGCCCATCCGGATATCGGTGCCCCTCGGCTGTTTTCTCTTCCTCTTTCCCTCTCTATCTAGCCTGCTGCTTTTTGCCGCACCGCCTTCCTTGAAAGGTGAATGCTACGAACCAATGGAGAATAGGGAAAGTGTTACAGACTGATTGGCAATTTTTAGGTTGGAACACCATGAAAAATGATTGTCATCGTTAGCATGCTAGACGGTCGTGAAAAGGAAAAAGGCGGCCGGTCTGGACATTCCATTAAATGTAAAAATGCGCTTAGACAGCGACATTGCTTACGCCGTAGTCCTTGTCATGGTAGCGCAGAGGTTCGGCTGGTCCATGGATGGTTCACCCGTTGGCTGGGTCTAAACGAAGACTATAGGACGCAGCAAGACGGTAAGAAAGCGAGAGGCAGAAAGAAACAGCGAAAGAGTAAGAAAGAGGGTATTAGGTGATGGACGGTGCGCTAGCTAGGGGGTAAGGTCTGGAAGTACAGGGCTAGTAGTATAAGACTAGAAAAACGCAGCTGCTGGCACGGAAAATATACCTGCGATGCTACAGATAGAACGTGCGCCTTTAAGCTGTTGCTTTTTAGAGAAGTTGCAACCGGAGAATTGGAGGCTTTCTCATAAAAGGTCGGACAGCGTTGACGATCTGCAAGCGTTAGCTGATTGGAGCTATCGAAAAGGAATTGTAGTTGCCAGTTAGCCCTAACTGTATGTAATCGCAAGAGTGCGATTGGCAAGCATGTTTTCGTATTTCAAGTGGGCAATCCAAAAATATAAGGTCGGCTAATTATGATTATGGTATTATAATTTGAAAGTGATGTTGAAAGTGACGTTGAAAGTGACATTCCTGCGGCAAACCATTAGCGTTGGTACGCGAACTGCTAATGTGTTAATATTGCCTAAAAGTTTCTTTGTGTTTGTAGTACTTGTGCCGCACATGAGCGGTTGAAAACACGAGCTAAAGCATCTTCATTAATGTCGCACTACCATGCCGGCCGTGCATAGCACACAACAGCCACATTCAGCTAAAATGTAGTGCAGTTCTATTCTTTCAAAATTTTCTTTGGGCTAACTATCTTTGAAATAGTATATCTCGTTGCTCCAGTACAGCAACGTATATTGAAAAAACCTGCTAAGACTTTCCACGGCTCTGCCGTTAGAATCCTATAAGTGTATGAATTTCGGTAACGGTGGCTTGTGCTTTGGAGCTAAAGTAGAACAACGTGCGGTTAGTACACATAAAGGAATCGCTTTATAGTATAGTCATTTCACATCATCATGTGCATGGACGAATATGAAAACTGTCTAAAGCTTTATGTTTCATCTCCTTTGATATCGAAATATTTTTAGACAAAAAATGACTCTCAATATCACAAAAAACAACACGCTTCTGAGACAATTCTAGCCTCCTCGAAGGATAACAAAAATATCACGTACTGCAATCCCTACAGCCTTGCCATCTTAATTGCTGTACAGCTTATACCGTTTTATACTTATTAATATTATCGTGACTATAAAAATATGTTATGATTTTCCAATTATAATCTCCGCTACAGTTTCACCGTGGATTTATGCTCCTAGAAGGCTAACTTTGAATTAATCAATGTCTCACAAACATTACTACACGAAAATCGTGCTTGAGCCACAACCATGGGCCTTTTCTACTGAAATGTAGTCTGAGCTGTTACGATGCTCAAATTAGAAGGCGACCGCCTAGGAGGACAATCAAGCAGGCAAACTCGAAGTTGCACAAAAATCAATTATATCTACTACATAAATGCAAATCTAATGGATCGCTAATGATAAAGTGCTTGGCACGCTTTGCCTTTTTAAGCACTCAAACTGTTAACCTTTCTCCATCGATAAGGCACTTTCTAACACCAAGTACAACCAAGCATATTCACACAGACGTTGTTTGAGGCAGATCGTCGCTAAGTGAGTAGGACAGGATGCCCATACGAGATTAGATATGCAAAAACGCACTATTTTCAAATCTACTTGGAAATGCATTTGGAGCAGCCTTGCTTGAATCGATTGCAATGGCTTGCTGTGCAGTATTCTGATTTTCAGCTCGTTGGAATTCGCTATTGTTGCAGTTGCATCCGTCATTCACGTGCCGCAATGAGGTCGATCAAAGAATAGGTCTGAATGTCAATTCTAGTTCCAGTCGAACAAGTCTACATTGACAATATATTCGGACACGATATTTGGGATGCTCAAGAGTATGTGTTAAACTGCTGCGCCCTCCGAAAGAAGTGTAAGTGATTGCATATTTGTTTTTTTTTTTATTTTTTGCTTTCTCGTCTAACTCTCTCATCATCAGATTGGTGTGTGTAAAAGGTACGCGACTGTACGATATTGGCGTCGTGCGACGTGGTGGTCAGTAATTCTGCATGGACAATCTAGTTCGTAAAAGCTCACGCAAACCATACGATGCCGCTGCGCAAGTGAAGCTTCAGTTCGTCTAGCGGACGATCTGTAGTGACCCAAGTCTAGAGAGATTCCTGGGATTTAGCAATGCTGAAGGAGTCAGCAGGGGGCAATGTCATCGGTTGCGGGCCACTGAACGTCCTCGTAAAAAAAGACGAGAACGGAGAGAGTCTAAAAAGTAGGAGTGAAGGGCTCATTTATACCCAATGCGCACCTTCGAGGAGGAATAGGAGAATCCAATAATATTACTCGTTATCATTATATACATTTGAACAGGATCGGATTAGTCCGTCATTTCATTCTAGCTTGGGCCGCGACCACGACTCGGCGGCAGCGGATTCGCATCGAATTTTCGTTCTTCCGTACTGCGTATTTCCGCGCCCGACGCTCGAGGCGCACTCAACTTGCAAATGGCGCTCCCAGCTGTCGCCGAACCGACACCTAATGCAATTGATTGTTGGGCGGACCCGCCCTTCGCGGTAGAGTTAGCTGAACGTGGCCATGTGCGGGAACGAGTAAAAACTGCTCTTGTGAAGTCCTACATTTTAAAAAAGAAAAGAGAAATATAGTGGTTATTTGATGCCATACAACCAACCGGAGCCCCTCTGCGGACTTGATGAGTGTCCACAACGAGTTGGAGACCATAAACCACTTCAAGTACATGCAAAACATTGGTTTGTACTTTGTGCATTTATTGCCTCACACGATGTCACTCACGGCGAAAACAATAAGAAAAAGTTGAAATACTACTTTAAAAAGGTTACAATCTTTTGTATTAATACCCTTCAAGCACATTGTTCTTAATAGAGCTTTCCACTCACGCACACTTACACACACGCATATTTGCACTTGTGTGCGTCTTACTTGAAAGGCAACTCGAGTTTTCATAGTATTTTAAAACATAACTTAGAGATATTAATATGAAAAATTATGATAGCAACAGGAGTCCAATGCCGAAAATAGTCAGAGCTTCAGCTTGCCAAAAAAAAGGGATTGAAAACTTTCAATCACAAGCGATTCTTAAATTCTGAAAATATATCGTCACGTTTGGATGATTTTTCATAATAATACTAAAGAATACCACTTATATTCACCAGATATGAGTACAATTTTACACACATGAGTAAAGATTTGCAACATTGCTCCTGCAAAATAGCGAAGAAAGGTATTCGGACGGATGCTGAGATATCCGAATCCGAAAATAATTACACGATATGAAAAACAGTTTGTTAATATTTTCATGCTACTATAACGCAAATAATGGTCACTTCTGGACTTTACTGGTTCTTCGCAAGTCGACAAAAGGAAGAAAAAACCCGTGAATACAGAGATTGACTTCACGCGTTTATCAAACGAGAAATATTTACAACCGAACGAAAACTACCAACAATTTGGCTACATAAACTAATGCCGAAGCGATGTTTCACTACGTCGTCAAACATATCACGTTCGGTTCACACAGTACCTTTTGTTGTAAATCGTGCTGTGCACGCTGATTATGGCAGAAAATATCTCAAAAAGTAACCCTGTCATTTCGCTCTATACAATATGGTTTGCCCTTGAGACAGTGGCCAAGGAGAATTTATCCCATGCAGAAACTCGTTTCCCACACACGTCCGGCTTTTGATTTAGCTATTATTTATACTTCGGCCTGCCGATCCTTATCTGGGAGCCAACGGACATACTCAATCCATTTCAACGGACGCCCCTAATTAAGCTATCGCATGAATCAAAAGCGGGCGCACAAATGCACGCTATGGGCCGCTCGCGCGTCCACCAACTGACACTGGAGTACTCGTCGTCCGTTTACTTGGCCGAATCGACGCGTCCTCCCTTCAGTAGCTTCGTGGCTCTGATAAACGTGCGCACATCGTGCGTGGGAGGAACGCGACAAATGATCAGTAGATCATCAATCAGGATCACGGTGTAGACGCGGTCGACATGAAATAAGGCCAGTGAAACTAAATGGGTCGGCCTGCTGGCCGGCTCCCGCAGAGAGGCAAGACCCCTGAAGAGTGTAACCACGCTGGGATGCGAAAACCGGCGTGAGAACTCACTGAATAGACTTCTGCCAGAATAGCAAGCCGCAGAGCATTTTTACTGGACGTTCAGCAAGTGTCACACCCGGGAACAAGTTTTCCAAGGTCAGGGGAACTTATAACAACTATTACTGTACCTTTTTTCTATTTTCACACAAGAGTGTCAGCATAGCGAGATATGGGGAAACGTCTATTATTTATGAGACAAGAAAGCACATATTAACTCATCGACGCCCTGAAGGAAAAAACGGCATAGCCCAGCGAGAACGAATTGCTATTTTAGCGCTTAAAATATGGTCCAACATAGACAAGATTATCACTTAGCCGTAATGGGGGTCTAGTTTCTTTATTGCATAATAAAAGTCTAAGAAATCACCAGTATTTTATTTCATTAGCCCTCTGCTCACCGTGTCTCAGCCTCCAAAGCATATGGTCTGATGTTTGTTTCCCATTTGCCCATGCCCAATTGATGCAGTATTCTTTTAGGTAAATTGGACAACAAACCATTGTTGAGTACCTTGAAAGCTGGAGTACTTATGAGTGCAATGAGGTATGTAGTTCCACTTTGTCCTTTATTGAGGTTGACGTAATACGTTTCGTAAAGATGGAATCTGCAAAAACGAGAGAATTCGCAACGGCTAACAATGGCCTGACATAACTAAAATTATTAGGGTGTCTCCAACGGAAGTGGCCTATGTTGTTGAGCCCAAACTTCTCGGAAGTTACAATGACTGGACAGGATATCAAGTAACTAGATACCAATTCAGTGTAGCCTAGCAGTAGGTCTACGCCTCGGAACGGTAGATCGTTGGGAATAGGTATTAGTGCCAGACTCATTTTTAAGCGTGCATTATGAAACGCCATTGATTCTCATGAATGAACTTTCCAATACTGATATAATCATCAGACTATGTCAAATCTTCTTTGTGCACCCCGTGCACGAGGCAACGCTGAGCTGAAACATTGTCTGTTTCCTTCACTGGACATCCGGATAATCAAAATTTCAATTTTAATTGGCTTGATCGTCAATTGACAGTCAGTTATGCACGCAGGTCATTGCATCTATGATTTATGATTAACAACATCATAGTATATTATTCAAATTGCACAGTTATCAATTTAAAATTGACATAATACAACAGCGAAATGTAGACGGCAATCACTGTGATTTACTACCAAAGTACTGCATTAATTAAACCTCTCATTCCAAATACTAATTCTTCTTTTGATCCATGTTCTAAAGCAGACGCTATTCCCCTTAGAAGTAATAGTTTATTTATTTTTCTTGGCACTGACAAGAAGCAACCACTTGGTTGCTTGTTAGCTTATGATTTTTAGTGTACTACATGCAGGGTTCCTTTGAGACTGCCTTTCACCTTTAAGCTTCTATCCGTTTTCCAACTGTCAACGCTCCTCACAAGTTTCACGCGCTCTCAGAAGTGGACATTTATTCCTTTATGTTGATGGTAGCCCAGGGTTGTTGCAAATGCGCTTCCTGTCAAAATGCCATCATCATTATCTCGCGGGCTTCACTGCCCAGCTCAAAGCTATGTCCATCCCACAAGTTTTCTTTGGTCTTCGTCAGATGCCCGAAAAAGTAAAACTTGTCTATTTTCCGAGGCGGTCTGTTGCTCGGTCATAAAAAAATGTCCTGCACAATGCGGCCCATATCACTTGAAGTTTCCCGAAGTTTTTTTTCGGTGTATATATATATATATATATTGAGAGGAAAAGAGAAAGAAAAGGAGTGAATGTCTATTTTTGTGTATTTTTATGTATCCCGACCTTGATTAAATTTCGCGTGAAGGTGGAGCTCGGTCCGCCTCTCAAATCATTCAACCTATTACAACGAAACTGTTTTATCACATAGAGAGGAATCTAAAATAAATCCTGGGACTACATTTTATTTAAAAAAAATCGCTAAGAAATGCCTAATCGTGCCTTCGTGAGAGAAATAAATTTCATTAATATTACCTAATTCTTCACAAGCGCTAGTAATATCGCAGAATCTATCACATACCACTTAACACTGCTCCACCCAGAGCACTAGTCTACTTGCTTGATCTGCTTTCTTTTTAAAATGTACATCATGCTTTTTGCGATATGCGTATTTTCTTAGCGCCCCTCCCCGCTCTGAACTACAGCGCGGGGACACAATCTTTAGTTTCAACTAGAATACATTAGAGTCCTTATTTTTCGACATGTGCAATAATTTTATACATAATTTTATTATTACGGCATGCATCCAGTCAGACCTCGTTGCCGCTATTCCTCTGTACATGTATGTAGGAGACATGGATAAGCAAACATGCCGGACATATTAGACCGAACCCAGTGTGGGGAAGTTTATACACTCCTTGTACATATACGATAGGTATCCCTGAAATGTGAGATCTGTTGAATACGCCGACGTCTAAGGAAATCCTGTATTTTTAAATCAGGACTGAACTAATTTCGATTCTTGTCTCGTATGCAGTGGATCAGGACATACATGGAATCAGACGTCATATTTTGAACGTGTCCATATTAATTACCTATTCAGAGCCACAGAACAGCTTTTCCCTAGCCTGGTAGATGCGAATACATGTTTTGATGATTTCTACTAATAGTAATTTACCTGGTAGCGCGTGATCCCCGTATTTGAATCAGTTTCATAAAATTAAGTTTCACACAATGCTTTAAAAAATGACAAGTAATTTTGAAAAGCAAGTGATACTTATATCCTATGTTAACTTCAGACTTAAATGCACTAATATGTTCATAAGTAATTATTGATAGTCGAAGGTTTTTGCCGCCGTTGGCCTTAGTACTTTAAACACTACGAGCTTATTATCTTTCGTGCAATATTGAAGTCCCTCGTTAGCTTTTTTTGCTTGTTGAAAAAGGGGAAGCCTTTATCTATTTGTATTTTTAAGAAAAGGGATATTAATTAGTTTCTTATCTTTAATGTGTTGACAATGGCACCTGGTACGTGTGCTCTGAACCAGAATTTCACTTAACGATAAAACTGTTTTCAATACATTATCCACTGCTACTGTAACTTGGCCGATAAGGAAAATGTGAATGACCAATCTACGGGTGCTTTCCGACTTTGCCAGCAGGTTCTGTAAGAATTTTAACTAAAGAAGACTCACAATAAAATAATCACAGTATTGTTACGTTGGACATGCTTGCTTTATGAAAATGTTATGACGCTAATTGTCTGACAGAACAAAGAGATGACACGTACAGCGTACAATACACACTTCTCTGTTAATCTGTCACAAAAAAGACAGACCGAAGCCCCTAAGTGGATATCTAGACAGGCTTCTTTTCCCGAGCAGATCTGTATCTGTCGTCCTCGTCAAACGTAAACAACCTTGCCGACTAGCGCCTCGACAGGTCGCCTTATCAGACGAAAGTAAACACAGCATCGGCTGCTATACAAAAATGTTCCTCTTTTGTATATTGTTGTTAAAGCAAAAAGTTCTTTAAATATCACCCAAAAGCGTAGCCTCCCCCGCGAGAATCACGCGTGCACTGAGAAAAAACGAAATAGCAGGGTTTCGTTTTCAAATCTGCATCGCGACGGAAAAGTCTGTTGCTGCCAAGACGAAAGTCGTCTTAAAATTGCGTTCAACAGGATTGCTTCCCTTCTCCTTGGCTAGTGGAAGACGACTTCGCCTCGACGAGCCAATCCCCCACTGGATCAGTCGCAACAGGCGCATCTGCGGCTTCGCCTTGCGGCAGGTTCATGGAAGCCTGGCCATCCCCAGGCGTCGTCACGGCTATGCGTGCGATCATGGGACGGTGGATACAAGCACAGCACGAAGGAATTAGAGTATCGTAGCAGGTCGTGCATACACCGGGAAGCCACCACGAGGCAATATTGGTTTGCTATCTTTCCTAACTCGCGCGCAATAGCTACCCAGCATCGAGGTAAGCGGATGGAGTTGGTGTGAGATTTGGTTTAAAAGAGGAAGCCCTACCGAGTCTGCAAGCCGCGCGGTTCATAAAAAGTATACCGTCGCGGCTGATATGGACTGTTTAAACGTACGCGATCCCACAATCTCCGTCGCCGATGCCTGTGCCGGCAGCGAGGCGATATCGCCGCAGAAGTGTTTGTTAGGACGTCAGGTACGGGCTGGTGGGAACGGGATAAAAGAGAAATGAGCGAGGTTTGTCCTTATTGGTTGCGGAGTTGCGGAGTAAACGAAATGGAGAATTAGTGTATATAAACAATCTGCAGAGGAAAATCATGGAAACGCGAGAAATTGGACGCTGGACAGAAGGGTGCAGTTGTGCGGGAGCTAATTGGCTTGTGCAGGAATTAGAACAATCTCATGTTCACCGAAGACGAAAAAAAGTAATCTAAATGTTGCTCATAGGTAGTTTAGTACACTGGCGGCTCTGTAATGTTATTGCGATAACACGTTCAGTGCATGTCAATTACAATCGATTGTGCAAGTATAAAGATGTACCCATACCTCTCTCCATTATTTCCGATAGGAAACTGGGGTAACTGGAGAAAATATAGGCCATGCAGTAATACTACGTGCGTCATATGTACGCCCACAGCGGGGGCACGAATTGCATATTGAAACATGTCACACCACTTGTGGGGGTTCACGCGCTGAGATTATACGGGAAACTTATCACATCTAACATCAATATTAACCCCGTCCTAATTTTCCGCCTATATAAAATTTCGTTGTCGGGTAAATCATATTTCAAACTAGTGACCCTCTATTTCGTTACGAAGAGCGACGTATGGCCAATGTCTAGAACAAGATGAGTATGATTGGGATGTCCGAGCGTGCAGTTAATACAGTTAAATATGTTTAGGTAATAGCTGTATATATATATATATATATATATATACTTGGAGGAGTTAGCACGACTACCATTTTGAAAATTGCTGTGTTCCAGTGCAAAGTGCGTGCTTGATTTACGCATGACGTCTATAATTACCGGACAATGGTATAAGGTGTACTTAAAGACTTTTTTAGGGCTATTTTTCAGCCAACATTTAACGTCCATAATACCGCTGGATACAAAGTACACTACTTAGATATGTTCGCGCGGTGACCTGAGTGTCAGCAAATTTAACCTATGGCTCTTAGTAATAATAGTTGAGCTCTATAAAGACGCCCATAGGTCCAGCATCCCGTAGGACATTTGATTGCATTGGTTATTCATCCAAAAATTTAAAAAAATGTATCTACCATTCGACTAACAAAAGGAGAAAAACTAAAGAAAATTTTAATGCGACTACGAAGCAAGAAGCTTCTCCCAAAGTGGATTACGCATTAGCAACATGCTCAGCAGGTAATCGTCGTCTCTGTAAATTCCGAAATGTACGTCAAATGGGCCTGCTAATCTCTTGCGAACACATGATGGTGCCCGTTTCCCTACGAAGGAAAATTGCTGAAGACGAAGTTGATGCCGGTGAGTAAGGAATGCGCATGGTTCCCAAGAAGGAACCAAACAAAATGCGAGGTAATGGCCTCAAATACATTCATTGAAAGAGTACTGGCTCTTTTCTCTTCTGCTATCCTTTCTATGCCGACGTTTTTGCGGGAAATACCTCCCCCATTTCCAGGTATTATTCACATATCCCGTGCCAAGACGCGTCCTCAATGTGCGTTTCGCTTCTGTGTTTTTGTTCTTTTCTTGGCAGATTCTCCGTGATCGACCACCTTCCGACGAGTACTGCATCCGCTAGATGTATCGTACCCGAAATAACGGACAGACTGCGTTTTGCTTCATTAAAATATACCGTCGCGTACAGTTGCCATACTCTCAAAATAAAACTAAATGCAATCCTTTTTTCTTCGGAAGTTTGCTCAAATGAGGAAGCCGTCTTAGAGGATTGCATTAAGCGCGTGCAAACGATTCGCGATGTGGACGGTGAACGAGGTGCTATGTATCGGCGGCGTTTTTAATAGAAGAATGATGTGGGTGAATGCATGGGCTGGCAAACGGGAGTGAATGCCTGCAGATTGACGGAATTAATCTGAGGCAGGTTTTTCGACGCTGAGATTTCGTCATGCGGACAGGCACAGAAAGGCATTTCGCGTTCGACTGCGCTTCGATATCTTCAGAGGATCTGTCGCCGTCTTGTCGTTTCTGGAGCAATTACTGAGAAAGTTAATGCCCCAACAGCCGCATTGATACAGCAAGTGTCACTCTCTAATTGCCCCTATTTACCTATGTTGCACGCTTACGCATTACGGCAAAACGGAGCACATAAAGAAGCTAGAAACCACATAATTAACACTCAAGTCAGTCGACGTCTGGTTAAGTATAGCTTTTGCGATATGCGGCCAAATCTCAACCAAAATAGCAGCGTCCTCTTTAATACAGGGTTCTTCTAATCGTACTAGTCATTTATTGAAATTCTATTGGTTATTGCTGTCGTTTCTTCGGCTACCGCCACTGCTGCGTGAACGATTTAACTTCCCTCCAACAGAACTCAATGAGCCAACAAAAAAGAAATGCAGGATGGTGTCTACCGCCAACAAGTTTTTCTGAATTAAAGATCACCCTAAGGTCACCCTAAGATCGATGATTACCGGGTTACGAGAAAACACCCTAAATTAGGCAAACGTAGGTCTTTAACTCCCAACCAGGAGCTACACGCATAACTGTCGGTGCACTTCTAATGGGCGTAAAGGTTTCATGAAAAATTGTATCCTATAATTCACGTCCTTCAAACACTATCGTGTACTGTGTAGTAATCTTAAAAGACATGTTATTTCAATTCAAGTTTACCTTCATAATTATTAAACCTAAGGGAGAACCATGCTAATTAGCATGATACCGTGAACTCACATATACACATTCTGTAAAAAAATCAATGAGCCATTCTTACAACAAGCCCATTCTATACACGCTGCGTCAATCATTTATTGCATTAATTATTTCGCAATTCACGGATTATCTTTTGTAAACATAATTTATTTGTACGCTCGATTTCAGCCACTTCAAAAGCAGTTACTGTTTACTTAGTTCGAAAGAATTTTTTGTAGAATTCACAAAGTGTACAATATGGTCACGGCAAACTTAATTTTTTAACTAACATTTTACCATCTGCCCTAGAGTGCAAATTAGATATAAATTGTAGAAAAAGATTAACTTTATTAACTCCACAACGAAATGGGGTTTGTCGAAGCAACCGAATATCCAGTAACCTTTACATGCTTCCTCATATACGGGCACCAGGCTTCAAAGCAGTATTCATATAAATTTCAGGCGAGTTTATAACAAAACACCATGATATTGAACGGAGCCGACTTGATAATCAGAGTAATGCGTTGGTCAAAATTTAGGCACGGTGTCACTGTGTCGAGTGCACTGGTGCATACAGTACCGAGGTTCGTGCCGAGGTTACCATTAGCTTGGCGACATCGTTTCGAGCATATTTTTATACAATTTTAAATTGTGAGCATAAAGTTTGAACCACACACCTAAAGGGATCATACTTGTTACATCAAGTATGAATATGGTAAGAGAAGTAGGCCAATACAAGGTCCCTGGGCTGCACCTGAAAAATAAACTCCACCAGAACGCGCTTTAATTCAGAGCAGGGAAGACAAAACTACGGCAGATTCTATGCCATGTCGTCCTTCGCCTTTATCTAAGCGAAGAGCATCCTGAAAGATGTCCGTCAAACCAGCGTTCGACTCATCATGGTCGGCATTCGTCGCCATAAGAATTCTCGTTATCGGTAGCCAAAGATCAGCAGTGATGCAGCCCACGGGCTGAGCCTGTTCGTCAACGCTGATTAAAGTCCTGGCTAGCAGATGCTTCAGTACCTTTCAAGCGTTCCCTTGTTTTTTAATACGGGGACCGAGTAGATAAATTCAAGGGAAGTTTTGATGCACTTTGTATGAATCTTTTTGTGCATTGAACTGCACTGTTCCACTCATAAAATTATTCTATAAGAGGTAATTATAATGGTACTTACGTGAATACATCTATCGGTTAGCGACAACCGAGCGAAGTGATTTCGATAGAATAGGATCGTTATCGAGTGTGCTCATCCTACGGTAAGCGGTACGAGGTTTACGCTTTGAGAACGTGCGGTTCAATCGGATACCCACTTAAGCAATCCTGGAATCCTCTGCAATCCTCTGGGAAACGCTGGGGCTCTTCCACCATGCTTTATCAATACTATAGGACAGTCACGCTTAGCATTGCGTCTATCAGTCTCCATTTAGACATACTCTCACACAGTCATCACTCATGCGCACAATTCCTGAGAAATTTGATTGCCCCACAGTCTGCTATCTGATAAGCTCCTAGTCTGATCTTAGTTCATCCATCCACACAATTTGTGACGTGAAAAATACCTCATCACTTCATCATGGCATAAGATCGTCTGGTGTACGTCCATATATGCCTATGCCCTACTGGTAGCTTCGGACTAGCTATTCTGACTTGTCGAACGACCCGAGTCGGGGCTATGCAGAACACTAACGGTAAAGCGCTTTCTGTACTCGATTGACGTCCCAAGTCGCTTCCTCTAGGGCTTCAAACCGCCGGGCCGGTCGTGTGTTGCGCGAATAACGACCCTTTGATTGAGATAAGCTCCTTCAATCCGAGTCCTTACCGTTGTCACAACCCAGCATTGTTGCCCGGCTCGGACGTGCCACCAAAAGCCGATCCAATGATATATCATTGGCATCGGTCTTACCCATCCGTAATCCGAATGCGAAACACAAATCTCGCTAACAATCCGACTTCGTATCCTAGTCAACCTTGTAGGGGTAGTGTACCGTTGCCGCTGGGTGAGCTTCTCTCTGGGCGCACCTATTAGCGTCAACAGCCCGTATGACCCAGCCTAAACCGGCAGAACGGGCAATGAGGAGCCGTTTGGAAAAGGACAGCCAACGAATCAAGGGAACGATGCAATCCTCTGCCGCAAGGAAAACCCTACACGCTGAGGTAACAATCCTGCTCAGAAGTGGAGACTCTGGGAAGTGTTTTTAGATGGACAGGACGCTGTCAATGTTAAGGCGTTAACATGTTGACGACAAGAGCGGATACTGGATAAAGAGCAACGGTTCAGCAGCGAGAAGTTTAGATATTATACTCATGCCGAAGAAGATAAGTCTGAATGGGAGAAAAGAAGGAGGGAAACTGGGTGTAATGTACACGAAGCGAATGTGCAAATATGAAAAGGACGATGTACGTATGTTTGAAAGTTAGTACATTTTTAGAAGCTTAGTTCTTCGACCATATCGAACTTGAAACCTCAGTTCCCGCAAAAACTCAGATGATAGCACCTACTTTTTGACTACGAATGTGCTATAAACGATTGGCCTTCACTAAAGACGTACTTTTAGGGGTATATAAATTAGCTCGCGGTGAAAGCTTGAGATTTGAATTCCGGCCGGAGAGGCAATATTCCTAGCGTCGTACAAAGCTTATCTATCTATTGGCTTATAACTAGCCATCTCGACCGTACGCTTCGTACGATGGCTTGATAACTAATAAATTGGCAATTTCGACATCGAGAAAATATATAGATGGTCTGGAATACGCGTGGATATGCCAAACTGTGTAACATCCTTAGTCAGAGTAGAGGCCCTTGTCTCTCAAATATTGTATGTAGCATAGATGTAGTTATACCTGCTTCGAATTGCTGGGAAAATACATCCATTCGGAAACGCCTGCATGCTTCGAATATTTTAAATTTAAGCTTCTCTATTTACTACGCCCTTAAGCATAAATAAATTTGATTGAGGAGTGGAAATACATATGTTCTGTAATGACCCCTTAGTTACTTTTGCAACATAGCATATGTCGCGTATTAGGTAGTACACAACAAGCACAACCTACGCTACCACCCAGTGCACAATACGGTCGGAAATGAACTTCGAAAATAGTATTTAGTTCTTTGTCAGATACGCGAACTTTGTACTCAACGGTAACGACCCGTTCATCCATACCTGTGTCTTGTTATTTTTTGGTTTGAATGACACGTGCAAATAATCTAATGCAAGTTGAACAACGACGGCAAATCAGTGGATATCTTTATTAGTAGGCCTTCCTTTCTAGTAGGACGATCCTCTCTATAGGCCCTATAAATGTAGGTTGATTGAAAAAGTGGGCGCGCACAAAGTGTACGTTTCTGACTCCAGAAGGGGTGCTCACTCCGAAGCACCGCGACTGTGGAACTGAAAAATCCGTCATTTACATAAAAAAGTAATGTTAAAGACGACTGATTATTTCTATTTCTAAGGTTTATCTCGATACTGAGCATGCAGGTCCCTAGCACGATATTTTACATGGTAGTTTCCAGTTCGAAGATAATGCACGGTAATGCAAACTGTGTCATCTGTAAGTAAAAGGTGCTACTATGCTATTGAGTCTTGGTGTTTGTTTCGAATGAAATTGGAAATAGGACCAAAAGCATCAGAATGTAATTCCCAAGCATTTTTCCAACGTATCCAGCGGTAAAATTTTTACAACTCCTTTGGGTTTTGAGATATTGATTTACTTATTTCACTTTTCGAAAACGCGTTTGAAACTTAGTTAATCTGGTGGAAGTCACAATTTTAAGCCAAACCTTGTCCCAACTCTTTTATTATACAACTAATAGTCCTAAAATATTCCCAAATTTGAGCGACTGCACACCTTGCATTATATTGTCATCATCATCATAAGTTATCCTCATCATTTATTAAACACGTCTGTCGCGTAGTATATAGCAAGTGTATATATAAATAACACTGAAGATCGTGAGAACGGAGTGATAACGAAATTCGATTATGGTAGAGCATTTCATACCAAGTGCCATTTAGTTCCCTAGCTAAACTAAAGGATAACTAACCAGGAAGGCTAGCGAGGTGACATGGCCACGTTCTGCCGTATAATATCAGCCGCAGACAAGGCCGCATCGCGCACATGCGCATGTGAGAGTGCGCTCGTGGTAAACGGCGAGGGAGCGACATAACTTGTGATGAAATCCATTCACGAATGGCCAATCTTACCACAACACGTCGATTCAATCGATTTGACCTCGTCCACGTGTCGTCGTCGTTCGTTTATCAGAGTTATCAGAAAATCCGGACCGATATCTGCGGATCTTCTTTCCCAGGATGAGAGCACTTCATTGTGGGTGCATGGAGGTTAAAGCGGCCCCAAACTCTTCAATGAAAAATGGGATGTGTCAGTAAGGAGATCCAAGAGTTTGTTCCGAGTCGCACGATGTAAGGTGAGAACACGCTTGAGGTAGCATGTCTTTAGGCGATTTGAGAGCTCGAAACATGCTACCAAATGATTTCCAATATGTATGCAGCCGTCGGCGCGACTTTTAAATCAAGCAGATGCAAGTCGAGATGGGTAAGAGATGAGTTTTTTTATCACCGCCGCTGCAGGTCGCCCATTTCGGTATCGTTCCGTGACGTGAGCCAGGAAGCAGGTGCCTCTGGTTGTTAGTAGTGGCTTAGGTATGGGAATTTGTTGACGTAAACGAGCGGGTGACCATCGTACCTAAGGCTGTCCTCGGCGGATACACGTCCCCCACGTTTGAATGTCATCGCCAATGTCTTTGCACGATTGACAGACAATCCAAGTCTAGGAGACGCCACATGCAGCCTCATTAGGGCCTGCTGATTTTTTTTATTAACTTCCAGCTTCAAATCTCGTTAACCTTACTGCCTCTCATTAACCTGATACGAATATTATATGAATATTTAGGAAGTTAAAACAACTTCCTAAATAAAAAGCCAATACTGTCTGTTGTTAATAACACTACAAGAAACCTGGAATGCTTTTGGAATTTCCCCAAAAGGATGAATTTGTGCGTAGCCAACCCAGGCATTAAAAGGCGGATTGTGAAAATATTAATACCATTACCCGCAATGTACGACCATTGCAGTTAACGCCATTACCTATCGGGTATTGTGTGTCGGGGGCCCATTCTGCACCGCTTACGAAATTTGGGGGATTTCCCTGAAAGAAAATACAACAGTCTAGTTAACTTGCCGTGGAACTCGGTACTTTCGTACTTTACGTACTTTTCAATATAATTTGGCTCCTGTTATAGTAGAAGGGTTGAAACAAACTAGGAATAGCATTTGCCAATACTTCGAGAGAAAAAATTAAGAATGTCGTCCGAAATGTCGACTTGCTTTTTGAGTTTTTGCTTTAGGTGTGGTTATATATTTTTTGATTTAAGACCAATGCTTATTGCTATGACTGCCATTTGAATGTTCGGCGTTGTATGTGTACCGGCGGGGATCGAACCCATGCACCTACGTGTCTTTTCCAGTCGCAAGGCGCATACGAATGCACCAAGCCACCGAGCGCGACATCGGCATGCTATCTGAATGCCATCAACTAGAGGACAATCTCTGCTTGCGTTCCATGGTAAGGCGATCTATCTTAGCATGCCATTAATGAAATTTTTTGATATATATTTGATAAAAAAAAAAAGATTCTTCCCAATGAGTATGTTTCCAAGAAAACTGCCGCCTAACTGATACATTCGAAGCCCTGCAACTAGCATGTTCATCGAAAATGACTTCGTTCTGGCCCAAAATGACACAATGACAGTTTCTTCAAAGGCATATATCTTCTGACAGTTCTTTTTAAAATATTCTTCTAGTGGCACCGAACTCGCAAGAAAATTAGCCAAGCCGAAACCAAATTTTTTTAGCAGGAGAGCTCGACATATAAGTATGGGAAGATTCAAGAGATGCCAAGCTTGGTGGCTTGGCTCATTCGCGTGCGCCTTTCGACCGGAGGAGACATGTAGCTGTACAAATCCGATTCTCGCTGTTACATATTTACATTTATCGGGTCCGTTTTACGAAGTAATGCAAAAAGCGGTACCGTGAACGTTAAATGTTGGCTGATGGTCAATCATAAAAAAAATATAGAAGGCTTGTTTAGAAAAAGGCCCTTGATTTTGGCTCTCTGGACAATGACGTTTTTGTCCTTCCAACATGTTCCGCCATATATTCTGAAATATTTTCTCACTGGTGTTTTGCCGTCGGTTGCTAGTAGAAAACTTGGAAGTAACCTACCTAACGAGTTAAACAACCATCAGTGAAAGTAAATGCTTAGAGTACTATCAAATTAAGCAACGTGATGTATCTCGATGGCAAAGGGCACGCATTCTGTCTGGACAGGAGTAAATTGATGCATAAGGCACATCCGGTGCTGATAGGAAAAACGAGTATTCATTTTGCGCACTGATGAACCCAGGGCTTGGCTTGTCCTACCAGGGAGAGATCCAGGAGAGATACCATGAAACGCTTGGCTTAGTTTATGCTTGAAGGTTATTAGCCTTCTATATTGCAAAAAAAAAAGCGGCGATCAGCACATAGGTCGGAATTGTCAACTCTTTCGAGCAGATGTATTCAAAACGGCACACGTTCAACAAATTTGACAATTGCAAGTGGATGGCAAGATGATGCTTTATCGGCTCGAGCCACTTTGTCCTCAATCGCGCTGGGAGCATCCGGTGGCGACTTGCTGAGAAACATTGCTTCTGCATGGTTACATATCATGCTAAACAACAGTCTACGTGATTGCTAATGCACAAGCCAGCTTTAAGGGTAAGGCACGTGACGGTTATACGCGTAGGGTATATGAGATTATTCATAGCCATAGGATTGTTCCGTTGAACTGTACCAGAGCTCAAGGTGGTCACACAAAGACATGCGGAGCCCACTGGGCCCGTAAAAAGCTTTCTCGAAATGCATGGATACCGCCAACTTAGGCATAGACAAACCGGGTAGTCCAAGCACCTTAGGGCACGATAAAAGACCGGCTGGTGCGGCAATCTGCTTGCGGGCTAACAGTAAGCGCGTGATTTAGGTTGCAATCGAGTTTTGCACAGCAGCCTTTCCACAGATTGGATATGGATTCGTACGGAGAGATGCAAAGGAAAAGCGCTAGTGCGTGAAACACGGGAATACACATTATTTTAATCCGATAATCATACGGAGTTTAAGTCAGATTTAACATAACAGATGGTCATCAATAGAAACTGCAAAATGATCACTTAAAGCTTAAGGGCGCACACTCTTCGCAATTAAGAAGTGGAAGAAACCAAGAAGATGAGGTAGGCAACAAAATATTCTCGGACTTGGCTATACATCGAGAAAAGCGTTAAATATTGCACAATAAAGGCGCACCGCTCATTGCGAGCGGTTTTTGGATTAATGCCTGTGTTACTGCTAATTAATCGTCGACCCACTATAAAGTTAGTATTTGCTCCTTGTCCTTAACTAGTAAAATTAATATCCTAGCGACTCGCCCGTTCGGGCGTAATTTGATCCAAGTTATATCGAAGATTGTAGTACTTCATATATATCCTAATTCCTATCCTATTCGCATGAGATTTTTATGCATATAACGTTAGGCAGAGCGACTTTTTTTATGCAGAATAGAACTTCGGCACGCGATATTCCATGGGTGATGGCAACATTAGCAGATATTTACTCGGAGAAGTGTCCGCAACAAATTGTGATGTTAGATGGCTAGCACGGGGGCTTGACTTGATCATGGGTTTTACTTCTGGAAAAATTAGAGGACTTAGTATGCACCACACTTGAAAAAACTGAAAAGCAGTTGGAGATCAAGTACCACATCGGTTGGTATTTCGAGAAAAGATTTTACGAATGCCGCTCGAAATGTACTCCCGATGCAGAACATATATTTGCAAACAACGATTCCGAAGAGCTTCGCAGAATGTCAGCGCCATTACGGAAATACTATCGGGCATCAAGCACTTACGACTGGGAAGGTGTTTACCTTTTGGTAAGCAGTGGTGTGGCTTTGGAGTTACAAAATCATCCGAGTTATATCAAGGGGGGAACATCAGTGACTAATAAGTACTGAGTTTTGGATAATTGGAACTAAGAAAAAAAGTAGAAAACCTCAGATTTAGACTAATAAAAAAAAATGTAAGGACCTTTTGGCTTAACACCAACAGCTTTATCAGAGTAGATAAGTGTAAAATGTCATTTCCACAGAGAAAATCAAAGGTAGCCTGAAGTATTTCAAAATCCAGAAGAGCTATGACACATATGACTACGCAATCAGACGCACCGCAGAATTTACCGTTTTCCATTTTCTACCTCATTTCTTATCGTTTTGGAGAAAAATTTCGAAACCTACATAATTATACATTCTCTATTGTCTACTGCGAAGCGCCTAGCCATAAATATGTGGCAACATTAAATAGGCCGATTTTCGAATCGTTGTGTCCTATATACGAATAAAATTGGTAGCCAAGGGGGTTTGGGGATCCAAAGTGTTCATTTAGTCTTGTGAAGTTGGGGAACTTTTGAGGCGATTGGTCCAGCATGCGGTTAGGATCTGTGTTGCGTTTCATCTTAGACAGTGTGAAATTTTCCTCCTAGAACACCTAAAAAAAGAAGCTGAGCTGGCTTTCTACGATGCATATGATCTACTGTTGAAGATATACGCAATAATATCAACGACATACATCTTAGTCGACTGAACATAAGACAAACGAGGGAAGGATATCAGATTTCAGGGTGTTGCATTTCAGTAGAAACGGGTTACTGGTGCTACGCTTTCAAAGAAAAGACAAAGCAAAGAAGGTCATTTTCTTGTTGTTGAAACGGGCGTACTCCGAGTTTGATTGAAGACAAGAAAAACTTAAGTGGATAGTCCTTTGCACACTGAGAAGTCCATAAGAGCCATTGTACGACAGGCTGGAGATGGTACCCATGCTGTGCAAAATTACCTACGTCGTCCGGCTCCATACGGCAACAGGGAACTGGGAAAATTTAACAAAAAAGTGTGCTACTATAAGGCAAGAGTCGAATTTTGGCATTTACGTAAAAGCTGTTTTAAGAACACTTAATACTGCTGTGCATATCGTTTAAACGGGAAGAAACCGTGCTCCTTGTTTAGAGGACTGATATTGAAGAGACATAAGGGCATTAACATTCAGGCCCTGATTTTTAGGCCTCTGAAGTCAGACTTCTGCTTCAGTCTATGTTCTGAGTTTAGGTTATTTTCAATGACGAAAAAAGTTCATGTTGCACCAGCTTTTGATTGATTTACGTGAAGAAGAGTGAGCGTGCCAGAAACCTTAGTGGAGATTTCGCGATGCTTTGGGGTACATTTAGCTCCTTCGCTAAACCATTTCTCTCAAATTCCTTTGAAAAGCAAAAATAAAGCAAAATGAATAGTGCGAGTTTTTTTTTTTTTAACAATATGTCGCATCGAAGAGTATCAGCTTTGGCTAATTTGAATAGATTTTCTTCAAGGGTACCAATTTGTTTCCAAAGCCTTGATTCCAAATGGGGCATACTTTTCCGCCTTGTATGTGCTGAGGGTCCACAGTAAACCGCATCCAACACTAAAGCCGTCATAAATGAAGCGTATTTGCTAAAGCAAGTATTACAGTCGCTCATGGAAGAACGGCTATAGGACGCAAGCGACGTCGTTCCTGCAATGCGATAGAGCCAGTCTTCTCCTACCTTCTTTTTATCTCGCTTGGAAGTCTTGTGGTGTCAGAACACCACCACGAGGTGCTAGCCCTGAGGAGCGGAACGCACAAGAACAGTTCGTGCCCACTCGTTCCAACCACGAAGATTCATCAAAAATTCGTTGATACCATTCATACGACGTACTACACGTCAGATTTGCAGTCTTTGGTTGATTGGGTCGAACATGACCTCGCCCATGGTGCATCATAGCGCTTCCGAAGAATCATAGGCACACCGGGCCAGCAGTTTACGCCGCGAGTACGCTTCTGCTTTGTGCCGTTCCGATTCTTGGAAGCAGACAGTCGCTTCTTTCCAGAAGCACTTCCTTGCAAATCAGCCGTCGGAGCCAGCATTGGTACAGAACGAAGGCGCCATTAACCTGAGTTGCGAGACATGCCGCTGACGAGCAAAAACGTATCGCTCGCACTTGCACATTGCTTCCGGTTCCCAGCCCGTCCGGTTGTGAGCTCGCCACGTTAAGTCTTGCGAGCACCAAACAGCGCGACTGCGTTGAATCTTCGAAACGACGTTTCTGACATCGCTGAATACTGATCGTCGACGCTGCTTTCCGGCAAGTTCAAAAAAACGGGCGCTCCCGCTCCCCTGAGGCGCATTTGGCGTTCCCCATCAGACTCCATTCGAAGCACCGAGGCCTGATGCAGGGCTGGCTGGCCGGCAGACATCGTGGGCCGGGCAATGGACAAAGCCTGGGACTAAGACCATGTGCCATCAAGGCACCTCAGCTCCTCTGGCCAAGGCAAATGCGTGGCAGTAGTCCCATCTCACAGCGCAGCGACTTAGTCTCCTGGTCGTTCATGTTGTAATCTCAGCCAGAGCGGAAATGCACGTTTAGAAAACAACAAAGTTACCCTTGGCTGGTCAATGATCGCTAAACGACCTAGAGTATCGAGCTCGGTGGCTCGGTGGTTCGCGTGCGCCTTGCGACCGCAGGAGACACATAAATGGTGCACGGGTTCGATCCTCGCCGATGCACATTTACATTTATATGAGGTCTGTCTTCCGAAGTAATGCAAAAAGTGGTACCGTGGATATTAAATGTTGGTTGATGGTCAGCTTTAAAAATATTATAAACAACCTAGATTAGCGGCCGGCGAAAATGAGGCCCCGTTCTAGGACTATGGAGTGATAAAAAATCTATATCCAGCACAACCTTTCCGTGATTTAGGGGCCAGTTCTTGGGTTTCCATTTCCACGATTTATTCTGTTTGAGCGGTTTATACTTTAAGGGACCCTGAGGAGTAACGTATACCGATGCAAATGTATGTTTTTATTCCCATGTGTAAACCTATGCAGCAGTATTCTCACTGATTGTCCTCTGTCAAATGTTATACTTATTAGCCATTCACAATGTGTAGTCTACGAGCAATTATAATGCATTTAGCGAACAGAATTGATGTACATTTTTCTACTAACCATCACTGATCTTATTGATTACTATTATTGTTAATTGAACTTTACGGTGTATATCCTGGGGGTGTAGTTTCTGACTATTTGAGAGATGACCAACCAGCTGCCTAAAATAGGTATGCAGTATACTTTTTAGAGTGAACGTAGCCATTCTGGTCAAACACGGTAGAAGTGAAAGCATGGATGAGCCAAGCACATATTTTGCATTTGTTTTGTATCCCATATGTCTACTTTGGTATGGAAATCTCACAATCCCATTGAATAGTAAAAAGTTTTGTTATTATTTCTCTATATGGTGCACATCTTGTCGTGAACCATCTGGGTTCATAAACCTCTCAAAACTTTATACTCATCGCTCTGCAAAATTCTAACGACTATTGAAGTTTGTACGAGATATTGTGCTATGCTAAGGTGTATAACGGCTAAGAGCCTGAAGCTCAAGCAGCGTACCAACTCTGCACGATTTCGTGGCGGTGCAATAAGATTACAGTGACAGCATCCCAACAATCCCCTTTAAACTTCTGCGCATGTATCTCCTTTACATACCACACGAATAAACTCGGAGTGGAAGGTTGACTATTATATTATGTCTCTTCGAAATAATCTTTGCCGAGTTAATTTAAGAGCTGGTGTTAATGTGTATGACGCCACGGTAACACCTCGGTGTCAAGTGACTACACAACTTACAATAACACAGCCGTTCGGAATATGCGTAAATCCTTGTGTGTATTTTCCATGAAAAAATTTTATCCCTGAAATGTTAACGTCCCGAAGCTAAACAACTTGTATGTATTTGTGTGTGTGTTTGTGTGTTTGAACCAAACTATTTCATTCGGCATTGCATTTTAATTGAGAAGCAAAATTAAGCAATTATTGCTGAGTCCCAAGAACTTCGCTAGGATTACGCAATCGATTTATTAGCAACAACTAGGATACGCATTGTATTGTCATATCAATACCTGCAGAGAATAGGACTTATACGAAATTATTTAAACTCATTGAATATCCTACCCACCCAGGTTCGCAGCTCCGAGCAACCTAGTAAGCTAAAAAGTCTAAACCAGCCAAAAAGACCGTTATGAGCTGCACAACTTTAAGTTTGAATGATTGAAGCGGTCCACACATGTTGCGAGAATAATCGAAATGGACCCCGTTGTGCTTCGTTTTGTACAATTTAGCCCTTAAGTCATGCATTCAGTATAACATTCCAATATGCTTACGTTACAACACCGATGCCTTCTCAAGCAAACCTTGACGATCAATTGGACAATGCTGTTCTCTAATACCACACGCTATCAACACAAATTTTCAGATTCAACAATAACATATTGCCTGAGATCGCATTGCAGGTACGCACTTTCGAGGCTTGTGTTGACATAGGGGGCACGCGGACAAGAATGATGATTTCATTCCGTACAAGGGTTCCCGAGTACGGCAGGAATATATCAAAGAGTCTTACTTGAAAAGGATCTCGAAAAAATTCCATTTCACATCTTCCTGGACACACATACCTATAGAAATTGCTTCGGAAAGTGATGGTCTAGTAGCTCTTCAGATTCGATGGCAAGAATCGTTGATATACCCTGTAGTGTAATATCGATTTTGATTGATAATACTGGCGCTTCATGGATACGTTCATAATGTTTGAGTGGATGAGTTTTCCACCCGGTGGTTTATAATATATATATATATATACGTGTATATATATATATGTAGATTTGGTTTTTTGATAGGATTGCAGTCTCTCGACGCCAATACCTTCGTAGTGCTGTTGACAGACGTTACCAATGAAAATATGCTTGGGGTACAGAATATAACAGCGATTACACGAGTAACCCTTGACGCATATATATCGCTACAGGTTCCCCATACAAAAACATTAATAAGTTGCTTATGTATGAAATATCACAAAATATCAGATCACAAAATACGAATACATTTTTTGCCTAAACAAGGGTGCACCTGACGTGCGCTACACATGCATAGAAAATAAAATTATGGTACAATCAGGACGAATCACGTACAGGAACCCTTGTGAAAACAACTAGTACAAACGATATTTCCGTATGGCTTTGCTTCAGAATATTGACCGAGGAATTTGGCTTCTTGCAGTGTCAAGAAGATAGGAGAAGACAACACCGACAGGGACAGGCAGTGCTTTTGGTTATTGTCAGATAGACCGTCGGTCACTTTAGATTTAAGGGCACCTATTTGATTATCTCGGGTTTAAAGTCTGAGCTGAGGGCTTCTATTAAAATTGGCGACAGTCTGCAGCATGAGACAGCATTGCGGTTTGGCTATCAGTGGGTTATACATCGTCGTATAGTATACTAGGGCGCGTGCTCTCGTGACATTTTGAAAACTTCTAGAGTTGTATGGAGCACAAATTTAAAGTTGGAATTTGATCCTTGCCGAAGGTCTCACGCATGCATCACAATTATAAGCTCCCTACGCAAGTTTTTCCAAATAACGTATAAAATCATGTCTGCTGACAAAGAAAAAGTTTGCCTGAACTAACACTGGCCAGACCAGGACGATGGCTCAAAGGGAAGCACAGTGCTTCTCTTGATCTAAAGTCTATGTTGTACAAGAAAGCCACAAGAGGGCATAGAGATGTTTTATGTTTAAATATTTACCATAGATTTCCGGAAACGCCGGTTCAGAGTGCAATCATTCAAGGAACTATTGTGTGACATTGGTGAGCGACACGCACTGTCAGACACCGGATATCCCCTGTGAAAGCCAGCAACCGTTCGTTGTGCGGCTTCCAACAAAGATCTGTCACGTTGCTGCTGCTCCGACACCATGGTTCCGTTGGATCAACTACGTCCTAGTTGAGTAGAGGTGAATGAAAAAATATTGACGGAGTACCACGGGACTAGCCTGTCGTACTTATTCGTTTGTTCCCAGGTGGTTCCTGACATCATTCGACTACGACCCCACAGTGCTATCGCTTAGCCGACACCATTGCCTTATGCAAAGGTAAATCCTTTGGGAAATATGCCTTTAGATTCAGTTCTGTGTTATGTCATGGGTTCGTCAATATACATTTGTCCAACTATGTTATCTAATATCTATGATCCTGATAGACAATGCAACAATATTGTTTGAATGTATACATTGTGAGAATACTTTTTGTTACCTAATTTCACTTTTTGATTGAATGGCATACTTTTTGGATAGATTGAGCTCAGTATTGTCGACGAACTGGTTCCAACTCGAGGAGGTCGTAGAGATGTGACATCGATGTCTTGAGTGTGTTCGGTTATGATCTCGTTAATGGTCTCGTATAATCTCGTGAACAGATTAATAATTATCAAAATATTATAAGCTAGCATCCATTATTTGAACAGCACTATGTTGACATACCTAGTGCAAACGTCACAAAAAGCCTCAGTTCATTTATTGATATTTCTATGATTTGACCGCTTTATATATATGTATATATATCTATATTATGCATCAATTACAATACGCAGTGTTCATCCTTTTTTGATATCAGCACAGACACATGTACTTCAAATGCTTCTCTTCAAATGATATTCTATTGTATTCAAGTGGTGCCACTACCGGTCCAAACCTGTACTGGCATGATTAACTCTTTACATTTAATTGACAAACTGCAACACGCACTCCCTCTTTATCTCCGCCAGTACTCCTTAGCTTATTGTCAGTAAGATCCTCTTTTCTACGTGAAAACAGCAAGCGAGGAATAGGCCACAGAACCAAAACCGGTCATGAGACCGCACGTCATTTGACATACTGTTCCCAAGAGGGCCTTCCTGATGCCTGTTCCGCCAAGCCTATGATAGCGGAGTGCTGGCGTACGCTTCGACGACGTGCTGATGCGCCTTTATGATCATATCGCATCGTAAGATTACACTCGGCCGACATCACAGGATCAATACGAGGCTTCACACGTGATTCGTACACGCCCTTGTACACGAATAGGTGATGGTGCTTCGTGAAAAAAGCCTAAAAGGAAGCAAGAGAAAACGAGACAAAAGTCCGGGAATGTTCGGTTTGTAGCTGAAGAAACAATGTTGAGTTCGCCAAGATGGACGAGCTATTGTAAGAATGCGACACTTGCCTAGGCGTTATTCTACATGAGTTTACGATTATAGATCTAT
Organism: Tropilaelaps mercedesae; assembly: GCA_002081605.1. Taxonomy (NCBI): domain Eukaryota; kingdom Metazoa; phylum Arthropoda; class Arachnida; order Mesostigmata; family Laelapidae; genus Tropilaelaps; species Tropilaelaps mercedesae. The sequence goes on from MNPL01022743.1 coordinate 41,302, forward strand.
GGAATCTCGGAAAAGAATGCCTGTCCTAAAGAAGCAGGGAATTGTCCATGCGGGTAGAATAGAAGACATATTTGGATGAATCGCCACGGCGAAGGTGCGTTTGCCATGCTTTTTCTGCCTATTTTCAAGCACAATTAATTCGTTTGAATCCAGAATAGTATCTTGTAAGCATCTGAAGGGCTCCGGCCCCTCCTCTCTGAGATCGAAAGAAAAAATAATCTCCTCCAAAGCTAAAGCCTCGTTCTTTTAGACCACATTCAGGATAAACATTACGTGCTTGTCATTTTTTACAACATGTGAAATAAACCAGAAGTTCATGAGATCCTATGAAAAGACGATGCGTGGTCGTAGAACAGCGAAAGCAGTCCTCCGCAAACAAGGTTATTAAAGCCATTGTCATGACACTGGCTAAACTAGACGTCGCATCTTTTTGCGCTTGGTTTCCGTTTTTGAATAGTACCGAGATATGGATATATAACTCTTTACCGTTGAATGTTTGTTTAGGGTAAAAGTGAGTAACTCCACAGCTCGATAAATCCGCTCATACGTTTAGCACCGATTTTTAAAGAAAGTAATGGCCCCCCATTTTCGAAATGCATATTTTCCTGTTCTGTGTTTTATTGCTTGATATAGCGAGTTTACCAAGGAGATGCACAAACGTCCCTGATGTGGGATCAGCAGCGACAGTAGAAAAAAACCGGAAACGGATAAAGCCGATTTCGTGACGCGTATAGCGACGGTATTTCGGCTGGCTTTATAATTGCTCGCTAGCTGTAATAGGCGACAAAAAATTAGATATTTTAACGATAAGGAACCACACTGGTCATAATTCTTGGTAGACAATGCAGCTAGCCAACATGATTTCCTGCGAGCGCCACCATCATATTGCTCCCGATTAACTTCCGAGTTAAAATAATGGTGATGTTGAATAGGAACGCTAAACGTACGGCTTGTTACATAGCTACAGCGACAGATAGTTATGATACGTTCCTTAAGAAAAAGCAAATATATACGTTGTCATTAACTTCCGCCAGTCCTGCAAATGTTTACCTTCTCTAATGACGCCTTCAAAACCAAGAGACAAATTGACTGCTTTGGAGGTTCGATCAGGTCATAATGCTGTATGTGCTGGGATGTAAAACTTGAGTAAGTTTTGTTTGAGTAATGTCTCGGCACCCAAAATTAAAAGAGAACGCTTTTTTGGGGTTTGTTCCGGTGCACTCGTAATTACTATCTCCGTAGCGGATCCCGTCATATAAACGTTGAATATTCGGGCTCCGAAAATCCACCCAAGGACCTCGCTCGTCCGAGACGAGTTCGAGTCAGACATTGAAGCCTTCGAGCCCGTGCATCCCGAAAAACCCTACGGAGTCAGAATCCTTTTTAGACCCCTAATTCCTTGAGATTGGGTGTAAGGTAGCTAAAACAAAGCGGCCATCACCAAGAAAGCAAAATAGGGTCAACGAAATGAACGAAAACGAATATTTCCTTCCGAAAGTTGGATGATATATTCTCGATTCAATGTAAACGTTGGTGACCTTCGGCGGAAGGTTACGTCCGTAAGTGGATGCCGAGGAAAGCGTTATCTTGCGTTTATATGCAAACACTAGTGAACATATGTACAAATACAATACGACCAAAAGGTTGGGGAAAAACTTCGTCATACTGGGGGAAAAAGATGACTGACCAGCGCCAAAGGCAGTGACTGGCATGGAAAACGGAATTTCGTGGACGAGTCGCGAGGAAAGGTTGAGAAACCTTACGCATGAGGGATGGTGATAAGTTACCGCAAATATTTCGACCAGGCGACGCAAATCTACGACACCACACCGACACACGACTGCAGCACTGCAACTAAACTGGTTAGTCGACGTTTACGACAACGGCGCCTTTGTCTATCACTGCGTACCGACTAGATGCTTAGGCGTATTAGATCTGCATTTGCCACATTATGTGGAGAAACGCAACTTTATTGGCATTACTCCATGACGACAGAGAAACCACAAAGGGACCAATGGCAACAATAAATCAATTAGCGAAAAGTGATCAGTCAGGAAAAATGACTGCCAGAGCAAGCTAAGTACAATGGGAGTGAAATAGGGTACAGACAATAACTACCACAGAAATGAATAAGTAAAGAAGGAAAGATAGTCAATATCACACAGAACAGGAAAAATAGCTGCGAGGTGGAACGATACTACATAGTTCAAGAGCATCGATTTTGCCAAATATGAAAACTCGAACTCATCGTCTTCACCCTCTAATGTTTGTACTCGTTTTCCAGTCACGCCTTCACGTATATGATTGGAGTGACAATCAAAATATTGGAATGTTTGCAGAAGAGCGCCGTTACCCCCATCATGAATCTAGCACAATCACACAAGGCCACTTCCTCATTTCGCCGTTTTTCCCCAAATCCATATTTCACTCGAATGGAAAAAGAATGGTGTAAGGGTACAGGAAACTGGAGAAAACGAAGGTTATGGCAGTCCGACAGATTGAGGGTGAGTAGCCTGGAAGGCGAACGTTGATGCTCGGAGGGCTCAAGGCAGAGACATGCAGAGGGGCGGCATTTGATGACGACGTCAGCACACACTTTGTGTGTTCGCACTTGGTGGTCGGCACGAAGCACAGCGGGCGTCGCGAGGTGTCGTCGCAGTCTCCCGACGCATCGTTGCCCCGACTAGGCGGAAGCTGGTCAGCTACTGCCGGAAACGCCCCATCAGGATGCCTTGCCGAACCAGGCCAGAGTCGTGCGGAAACTCTGCTACAAAGTCAGCTTGTTTGCTGCTGCTCAGACCGATTAAGTGCGTGTGCGGACATGGGTGATCTTGTGTCTATATGTGCGTGTGTGTGTCTGACTGTGTATAAATGTGTGTAGAATAAGTTGCCGTGTACACACTCGGCGTCTGCAGAACTGGCGTGCTTCGTTCGTTCGCTGTAGACCTCAGTTCCCTACACCCGCCTCGCCCTGCCATGTCATCTGCCCTGCCCTCAATCTGTTCGGGCGCGATAACGCCGCAAAAGGCCTGAGGGCAAGCTAGACGAGCGACCACTAGTAGCAAGGCTCCGACTCCTACTACCGCCCTTCCGCCATCCGCCACTTCGCCTAGACCAACTACGGCCAGTGCTCCTGCCAGGCCGAACAGCAACAGGACACGTCTCGTCGGCCTGGCTCGGTTCTCGTTTGCCAGAAGGCAGATCGGCAGCGGCGAACTGCCAGACGCCTGTCTCAAATAAGCGTTGTCCTGATGGCTCGAAAGCACTGCTTGAATCGGGTACGCTAGGCGTCGCGCACTACGGAGCAACGCGTTGGGTGGGATCGAAACCGCCCGGGTGGATGACAACAGAGAAGAGGGGCGCGCTCTATCTTCGTTGATGACATGGAAGAGACAACCGTGGAAGGTCTCTCGCATGCGTACGAGAAGGGTTGGAGCGCTTTTCCTCACTCGTTCACATTCTACTTCTCGTTGATGCATAGACAGACACACTAACTCTAGCGTCACAACTCCGGCAACGACAACGCTCAAGAGCTGCTCAGCGGGAATACAATCTCTCAAAGGGGAATATCCGTTAAGGAGAAGCTACGGTTGAACATTCTGGAAGTGCAACTGAGCTCCGCGCTAACACTGATGATGATGGACCATCGTACTTGTATGAAGGTAATCTGAATGAAGGTGTTTGTAGCTGGATGGTTTGTATTCATGCTCCTCTGCGCGTCGGCGGTAGGCATATTCTGTCGTGAGGATGTAACCTGGTGAGCTTGTAAAGGGACATCGACATTACGCGCAATAGTTACCTAGTCGCGTTCGATTAAATCCGTTACGTTCGCGTTATAAACGCAAGTAACGGCAAGCGTTCCACTACAGGCGTGTACACTTGTGAGTGAAATAAAGATAACTTGTGCTTCTGTTAGGCGACTTTGCTCGATTCCTCCGTAAAAAGTATTCATAAGTCTGCGACATAGATACTATTTGCGTTCACATTTACGAACAGATTCTACGAGGGGTTTTCCTTCATCGTGATTCGCACTTGAAGTGGCACTCTTGTCTACACGGATTTGTCATCAACGCATGCGTATACGCTTGAAATTTTATACCAGGAAAAAAGCGTTTCATAGTGGATTTGTAAGCTATGACGTAGTACCAAACAACACAAAACAGAACCTGCTTACCGCTGAGACTCAACCGTCCACAGCAAAATCCATCCCTGTGTCGTTTGCACCACATACTTGCTTTGGCATACATATGCCCCCCTCCCACAAACACGCCACAAGTACTGCTATTCTTCTGTCCCATTCCGCTGCGTCAACTAAGTGAAACAAAGACTTGATTTCTACATTCCATTTGCCATGCGTTACACCTTTGTTCCGCGACTGCGAAATGGACATCACTGTGAGAGCGATATACCTTCTCCGTGATGGCCCCACTATTGTTCGTGGTACTGTTGTCATTCGTTGCTGATTGTTCTATCGCTGATGTTGTCAGCGGAGGCCGTTGCAAGTCAGCCAATGGATACACATGTACAGTTACATAGACAGGCGCATCAGCAGTGAAGTAGTGCCGACGGCTCAAGTCTTCATCTTGAAGGCGGCCAGCGGCTATTGGCTTTATTCGACGCCACCCCTAGCACCATACGTGCCTGTTTGCTTTTTCAACTCTTTGCTTGAACCCTAATAGAAGATGGGACAGCTTGGTGATAGGAGGCAAGAAAAATGGCTGCGAGCAGAAAAAGCCTACTGCTGATGGCTAGAACGGACGCATAAGCTCACTATTCGAGCAGGCTAAGACGTACACATCTTTGCTCTATTGGAAACGCCGGCTAAAAGGGGTGTAGTAGAGTCGGATAGATACGAAGTCCTCCAGACTCCCGCGAAGTGAAGCCGCTCGTGTCGGTTCTGAGCACTGGATACCCCAAAAGAAAGCACCCTGATATCGTGTCGGCGATACGTCTTTTTCGTGTGCACCCGCCGCACTCTTCGCTTCGTTCCTCAGTTTTCTCGTTTCTTGTCGCTTAGACTTACGTCAGAGAAGCGCCCATCTAAAACATATATATATATATATATATGTGTGTATATATTGAAATGGCAAGCAACTGCCTGTTTGGTTATTACGTTGGCACCAAGGTCACACATGCCATCGCTAAGATTAATTTAGGACCAGGTTGCTAAACCGCGTACTCTTAGGAACTAAGGTTTGTACCGATTCATATTCGAGAGTTCTTGGCAGGCGTCGGGCATGCTAGGAATTCAATGGAAGTTCACAGCCATTCATTGAATGACCTCCTAGCCGATCGTTTTGAATAGCCAACAGACGGTGCGCTCTAAATCTTAAATCCTTTCTGATTTCAAGGCCAGACCAGAGATGACTGCAAAAATATTGCAACAAACTTTTGCAATGTAGAAGATTTTTGTAACTTGGTCTCACGATGGTTGTACATTTCCACTGACGAATATTTTTTACATTTATTGATATATGCAATACATTTCACTTAGTCTTTGCGTTTTTTCAATGCCAAACATTTCGAAGGAAATTAGACTATCGACATATAGTGTTTAATCAACGCTTGAACATTTCAAACTAGAGATATTTTTATGTTATCTTATGCTATAAAAAGCTAACACTCTCCTCCGTTCATCCATCATTCACCATTCATCCATCGTTTCTCCTCTTTGCTACGGAAAAATTCACGGTAAGTTACACCTGTAGAGCGTAACTAATTGACTTTGATGAGTAATGTGGCATCCCATAGAAATGCAGTGGGTTTACTTCATTTACTTCATGCTAATTACTTTATACGTGTGTTTCTTTCTTGCTGATAAGTGGTGTCTACGTTTTTTTATTCAGGTTTTTGAACGAAACCTCTTTTATGGGGGCTATGTACAAGCGGTTATTTCGACCTCGCGACGTCTCGAAGGCAGACAGTGAGCGGCCCCAATCTCTACATATACGACGGGAACCGGCCCAAAAGAAAACTGCTGGACGACTCTGAAGGGCCTGGAGTTTCTGTCCTGCAGTTCGTGCCAGAGTTGGCCATGAACGCTGAAGGCGCGCGACCTAGAGTCACTTACAGTGTAATTAATCTACGTTCAACGTCGTTCGGTTCTATTTGGCACAGCTTAGAAAGTGAAAACGAGTTGTGACAGCTCCGGGCTGTAGCTCTGAGGAGGTAATTTGCGCTTCAGAGTGAGAACTAGGTCAAGGATCACAGAAGAGATAATAGGCAGTGCACTGCTGTATATGCAGAGTCAGCATGCTGATCAAGCAGCCAACAACATCCGATAGATTTTGCTTAAATCTAGAAAAATGTAAAAAAGTGTTTGTTTTAGTCGATCTAAAACGAACGTACAATAGTCATTTACCTTTGGCACATATTTGCTTAGCTAAACGACCCTTGGAGACGTGTACTGATAATACACATCACAGTGTTGGATATTGTGAGGTCTCTGTCTTCATATGTGAATTGCGTATGATGAATTGCTTTATGCAGTGTCATACAAATTAGTTTTCCTTTACTTACCAACACTCAAAAATATTGCTTCCTAATGAAAACGCGATGAGGGGTTCTGTCAAACCAAGCCGCTAAAGTAGTGCGTTTCCGTGTAAGGACCTGCATCACGTTGTATGCCAAAATCGTGTTCTTTGGGGCCTCTATCTCGACGGTACACTTTATGCTAGCACGCCCTAGCCGGAATGCTTCTAGAAATTCTCTGGAAGCGATACCTCCACGCGGTTTTGAGTCAGTGAAGTTCCACAAACGAATCTCTGCGTTAAGGCAAACGGCATTTGTTCCTGGTACCCATTATACCCATTTTGAAACTTGTTGACTGGAGAGATACCTCACTGATCGTCAGTGTAAATCAATATAGGCCAACAATAGAAACAAATCTAAAAATAAAATCTGACAGCAGTATGCTTTTATAGTTCCGGCTTTTTAGAGTACGATGCGTTCATTGGATTCCGCTGATGAAGTCTATCTCTGATAGATCTCTATATACCTTGATATAGGACTTTTTAGCGGTGTCCACGTACCTTAAAATATCACGGAAAGAACGAATAAAACATTCGGGAGAAATCTTATAGAATAGCGCAGTCCATTGGGGCTCAAAATAGCAGAAACCGTTATTTGTGTAACACGGTTTGCACATTTTCGTAAGCATAAAGCGTGAAAACGTTATAATTCGACCTACTAAAAAAAGCCTTTACACTTCATTGCGTTCTAGTAGAGGGTTGCTTTACTTTAGGGAGACGGCGCGCCAAAGGTCTAGTATCGTAGAGTGCATCAAGCGTGCGTTTTATTGCCTAGCCTGCAAGTCATCAGCTGAATATAATGCGTAGACGAATGGAATGGTTCGAGGTTGCCGCGCCGCCTCTCTAATGGTAGTCTAGCAATGTGGCATTCCAGCGCAGATTCAAATTTTCCTGCGGTGGCGCGAGTATCGCCGACTTCGTCACACTTTCCTTGTAAACTTTCGGCGCGCGTTTCGTTATGCGCTGCATCAAGCACCTTCCAACAAGCGAGCACGCTGCTCCATCGTGGCATGGGCGTAAAATGGCCGCAGCATTTTCCAACTAACAAATCTATTCCATTTATCAGCCCTGAAGTGTCACCTAACAAAGGCTGGGGATCAGCTTTGTTTTGTCCCTGGATGCCGGATGCGGTCTCCTCTTGGCTGAAAGCAACAGCTAATTTTTATTTAAATCACTTGTTTCCTCTAGGTTCCTTCTCCTCATTGACACGTGTGTAATTGCTCTACTTCCACAGCGCGACATCTGGCGATTGTACATCACTACTATACGCCTAATCAAGCCCATTGTCAAGCGTTGTGTCCTATCAGAATGGCCTTACCAGGATGAGAAAGTGGCGCCGCCCGGCGGTGGAATCCGAGACATGTGACTGTTGAGGGCTCATACCACTCAAAAGTGCGGGACCGACGATGTACAATTAAGCGGGGCCATGAGACCTTATTGTAGGCAATTGTAGGCCACCCATAAACGACAACAGCTTACTGGCGGCTGCCGTAAGAGGCATTTAGTGTTTTCTCATTCTGTAATTTGAGGCAATGTGTTGTTCTTCTACTACAGCTTCTGATTAGGTTAGCTTTTATTTCGATGAAACGGTTCCGGTAGTAGGAAACCATTTCTTGCAGATGCATCTATTAGACGGAATGGTCTATGCCGTCGTAAACTGCTTTGTCTTGGGACTATAACAGCCGAAAAACAGGAGGTTTAGCTCGTTTCGTAGGCAACGAGTATGCAATGTCGGAGTGTGTTGTATGCGATATTTTGTCCCATGTTAACCATATGTCCTCACCCACTTTTCCGTTACCATACGGTGACTCTCACCTGACCTCATAGCCATGATAGATTACTAGTTTTCTCCGTAATAGGATAGCATTTGATATTGATATGGCTCTATGCGTCTATTCCGACACCAGTACACTTTCACCGATCCGGCAATGCGTACTTCATACATACCGGTTGCAATAAACTTGGTGCATCTGAGCTAAAGAGACATGAGGTTACATTTCGTTACATCGGACAATGGCGCCATAGTGGCCAAGGCTGCTTGTGAGCAGGTCATTTCATTCACCTACAGCATTGCTAAATCGGTAAATGCCTGCTTGCCTAATGCCGTCTGCAATAATACACTAATATGACACCGGAACGAGTTTATCTCGTCATTTGAAAATATCGTTGTTCTACATTAGCTACAGTTTACGTCGTAGCTACGGAGAGATTCGTTGACCTGATACTATTTAACATTCAAGATTGTGTACGGCGGACAGCAAACATATCGCTGCCTTGTACTATAGTTCGATAGTCGGGATGGGGTCCACTCAGAAGCCACACAAGTCACGGTCGGGTAGCACTACTTCCCTAGTTAGAAGTGGCGGGAGTTCAGAGAGTGGTAAGTAATGATACATATTAGCTATCCTACGGCGGCAAAATCCGATAGTAACAGTACCTCTGTACTAGTAAAGCATACGCGAAACGGGGCGGAGGTAGTTGGCCCAGCGAGACCGCTGTGTCGTGATGAGCTCCTGGCCGAACTTCGCTAGGTACGCCAGTGTTGAACAGTAATTTTAAACAGTCGATAATTTATACGATTTTAAACTCGCGCAAGCACTATAAATGTTCAGTTGCTGCGACTGAAGAACGTAGTTCATTCAAAGGAGAATAAATTTCAATGAAAGTCATACGAAAGAGACCGCAGAAAAAAGATGCTAAAGCCGTCAAGACGTATGTGATCGATCACAGTGAATTGGGTGAATTACAAGGATACATGCCGTATTCATGAAAAATTGAAAGTCTCGCAACGTTTCTGCATATACAACCTTAGTTGTTCAGAGGGTGTAGAGAATAGCGCCACAGGAACGAAAGCATAGTTTCATGGTATATACAAGATGCACTTTATTAAATGCATTTAGTATATATGCTTGAAGTAAATATGACTTGCATAACTTCCAAATATATCGCATGATTTGTATCTGACTAAAATACTACACGATGAAACTTAAAATACCGCGAAGCTAATACTCGCATATTACATTTTCTCCTGAGACACTATAGCCTGGAAAAAGTCTTTGGCTCGAAAGGCCCAAGCAATTCTCGCGGTCCTTAAAATGGTTATATAAAAAAGTTTTCCAGGGATACTGAGTCCAATGCTGGACAGAAAGCGGAGAGTATTAAGTTTTACGCCTTATATCCTGTAGCAGTTGTTGCTAACATGGGAATCCTGTAACTGTCCATGCGAGATGAGAAATTCATAGCAGTTGCATTAAAGCGTTTTGGAGCAAAAGACGTTCACAAAGTGTTGAAAATGCGTGGACTTTCATCTGGCGTCTATGAAAAAACATGCTACTATGCACGTTTATCGAAGCGAACATCTTATCTGATCATCTGATTGAGGTTAACGGTTACGTCATGCAAGTTGACTGCACGATTTTGAATGAATGGAAATTAAAAAACACGGTATGGTAAGAATATGTAGAAACATGTCTTCTCCACCGTTTTTTTAGCCCATCGAATATGTGAGCCATGCCAAAATTATCTATCCGAACAAATTCAGGCTGTACAACTGATATCCTCTTAGGATTCCCAGAGGGTAGGCAGCGAGTCCTTATCTGAAAAACTTTTGGATACGAAGACGCAATGCAAAAAGCCATTCTAGATCACCATGTTTCTCTATCATAGCGAGACCAAGAAATCGCGTGTGTGTATGTGTGTATGACTTTCAGAGACTAATAATGAGAAGAGGCACCAGAAAGCAAAAGAATCGAAAAAAATGTGGAAAGTTCACCTTAAACTCGCACTGGCTGGAATGCTTGTTGCGACAGTTATCGCTGCCGTCATACTCTTCATCTCCTTACGATAGTAAGATCAAAGTGTTGTGGTCTATTCTAGATTCATTGACAGTGCACAGAGATGTTAGCACACTGTTTGGGAAATCACTTTAGCCAACAACCAGTTGTTACTCTGTATGACAAGGGTCAACAACTATTATCCTTTGCCATTTTATGGCTTAGACTTGTTTCTTTTACATTTGCGGGGGCCAATGACGGTACATCGAACTCTTCATAGAATAGAACGACCTGCAATAACTGAATCATTGCATTTTCCAGTCACGACTCGTCAATTCCACCTCGGATTGATCCACAAATGTAAGCAGTTCTGCATATATTTATTGTATCGGAGCATAGCTGAAACGCTGAACTGAAAATGAACTGCTATTTAATGGCCTGATATAATATTACAATAATGGAAAAATGGCATTTCGCATCATATTCATATTTTTTATGCAAAGAAGAAAATTGTCTTTTAAAATGTAAGGATTTATCTTTCTTCGAGGAGTTTTTCTCAAAGCATAGGAAGCATATTTAACCGACGGAAAAAAGCAGTACTGAATAAGCTAATTTTGCCATCTGTGAAATCTGTGATGGTTGGCTAGTCTCTAATCCAGCACCAATTTGTTTTTGTTTGCAAAAATATAGTTTATACGCTTTATGGAAAAACCACATAATCTTGTTTGATAGATACCGCTTGAGATATGCTTACGGACGTAGTTGAATACGCGTTATTAGCGTATTGCCAATCTGATGAAGAAACACCCATAATGGTAACAGCAGTATGGATCACTAATTTTTCTCTCTAAATCCGCTCTTATATCTTTTCCGGCCGCGGCTGTTTTAAAAGTCCCTTTCAAACTTTCCACTTGCCAGTTGCCGAGATCTATTCCTCAGGGGAAAATGCAAGAATGCCTGTGGTAGATACTTCTCCCGCGTCTAGTCCTAGGTTGCCTTCTCGGCCTAACTCCCTGAGGACGGGAATCCCTTAAAAGAGGCCGATGCGTGTGGTATTTTATATGTACAATGCCGCGGAATGGCATCGAAACAACAGCGAAGTTTCGATCTCTCAATGTGGAGAATGAGCAGTTCAGTGTTCAGTAACTCAGTTTACTGTTGTGATCCTAGCTTAATAATCTGGGATATGAAATCATTTCAAAACATTGTTATCGAAGCGTATTCAATAGGTTTTCTCATTGATATTGTCATCGAGATGGTATTAATAGTCACTGTTTCGACAGATCCCTCTTGGAAATTCCTATAGAGAGGCCGAGTAATAAAATGGAAGTAAGCGAACCCGATGTGAACACGTAAGTCAGTTAATTTAACAAGTATTTACGTTCTTTGCGGATTTTGCCTTTGTTAACCGCACACCCACTTGACTCGTGGATTGCGTTGTGAAGTGCAATGAGCAAACGAATGTTAGCCATTAAACATTCATAAACATTGGATACGTTTATTCATGCTTTTATGCAATCTCGCTGTCGCGTCCATTGGGTATACGGACTTGCTCCTATACTACAGCCACTCGTTATTCAGATTGTGGTTTACACCATAATATGGATAATTCGTTAGTCCAAATATGCATATTGGACTAACGAATTATTGGAGACAGTTTACCGGAAGATAGACGAAGCTGCATGTGGGGCATTGATATTCAGACGATTATATTATACAATGGGTAACAATGAGTTTACAGAAGTAAGTTTTCGTCGATGCAATTTGCTCAAATAGCTCAAAACTGGGTCATCCTTTTGCTATGGGACCTCATCATAACGAAGCAAAATTTTTAATGAGTTTAGATAGCTTTGCAAAAGTTTTTGACTATAATAAATTGTGAAAAATATGGATTATTGTCTAAAAAATTGAGCTTGAATGATTGATAGCCTATAAACCTTTTTTAGAGCCTAATGCAGCGCTTTCGGTGATTGAGACTATACAACTTACCATTAATTAAGATGTTTACTCAGCCTACACAATTCTCAAGGATATCATCAAATATGTCTACAATAACTGTTAACTAGACAGTTCATGCCTCACCAAACAACTCCGCCACCGCTACAACAAACAAGTGCCACCGCTTTAATATTGGATTGTATATGTAATACTAATGCGGTTTCAACTAAGAAACCAGTATTTTAGGCTTGAACATTGTGGCCCAACCGTGGTAGTAGGTAAAATAAGCAATAAACTATAACAATAAGGATAGTAATAACGCCAATAAACTTTTAATTATTAGTTTTCGCAATGATTTTTTATCGAGTGGCTAATCGCGCCTATCGTTTCGCTAGGCCCTTCTTGGAAGACGCTACGCCGGCAATGGATAAGGAAATTCCAACGAAGGGAAACTTGAACGATTTGTAAGTCAAAATACAATTATAGAATATTTTTTACACATCGTTGTACACATCGTTTACATCGTTTTTACATATCCCGCTTTTATCATGGAAAATGTATTTAATTCTATAAATAATTATATTTTTCATCTTTCTCTACTACAACTATTTACAGTAAATATTGGTTAATTACTATAGATAGTTCATCCCGTGATCCATCAGTTTGTTCACGTTCCCAAACATAACGTTGACAAATCACTCGAACTTCACAATAAGCTTTTACTCTTTTAATCAACGTTATGTTATCGTAACTGGGTTCTACGTAAACCTACATTAGTACGGGGTTTACACGCAGAACCAGTTTTCGAAAGAAATAGTGCATTATCTGACATCGAAACATTTAAACCGAAACACCGAAAGTTTTACCGGTGACCGGTAAATGCAAATCCATTCGACGAGAAGCAGTAGGATACAGTAACAAGTGTGCAGAACATCAATATCACACCAGATCGAAACTTATTTTGACTTTGGTTGAGTGAATATATATAATGCGAACTTCTGTTTGGCGCAGTCTAACAGTTTCACACAGACTGATCCCCATCCAGGTAATCGAATTAATGTTACAGTAGAAACAATGAAACTAACCTAAGTATATTTTTCCTTGTGACATTTGAGCTTTGTTTATTTCTTATTGGATATCTACAAGACTAAAATATAGTTATTGTCGGTACATGTGTCGAAAACGCGCTTGCACAAAGTAGTTTTTCAATAGATATATTTTGCCGTTGCCATTAGTTCACAATTCGTGTCGCTAATATTTTTTGGCAGTACCGTCAGATCCAGATTTCGTTTACGCTCTATTAACGGTTATCCTTTTCGTGCATATCGCATACAGACAGACATTGTACTTTTTTGCCGAATAGTTTTAAGCTGCTTTAATCTAGCGTTGTAGGCACTGACTCAACTGAGCGACACGTTAATGCCCACGAAGGCTACAGCTTATAGCGGCACCCAACAAGTATATAAAACTGCCCTGTACATGAGGTGATTAATAGCGACTTGTAATATGCTGATACTACAAAGTCTGTATTATATCGACAATTTTTTAACATATCTACTTGCAAGGATTTTTCATGGAGTCGCTACACGATCACCGACTACTAAATCATCAAGATCACGTCTACGTAAAGCGAGGGCGCTGCATACGTGAATACAAAGGAACTTGGGAATCATGCCAAGCTCCAGCCGTATCATGGTAAAGGTTTACGGAAGTATTTATTAATCAGATCACTAATCGAACTCAATGTAATGCGTTGTCAACAGAGACGCCTTACGACCTAGTCCCTTCCTGTCGAAACTACTCCTTTCGGTAAAAGCAGTCGATCCAAATGCTAAAGCATGGAACCTTTTGGATGACAACGCTGCTGCCGGTGCAGGTAAAGCTGCTAATGACGTCAACAAGTGAGACACCAACGACAACAGTTTCCAACACGACGGTGAGAACCTGATTGATCTACATCGGGACGTTAGAACACCCATATGAAATGGCAAAGATTGCCCTTTTGCTTACATGTGGCTAACGGGCACTGGTCTTTAATGCGGCAACTGCTGTCGAACGAGCATGCGCGGCAGTTGTAGCAGTAGCTGGGATGGAAACCGTAGTTGAAGACGAAAGTGGGAGACGTATAGAGGCTAACTTTTGAGTTTGTTGTTTTAACAAAACGTCTCAAACAAGCCTGAGGCCACTTAGCAGTTCTGTCGAATGGAGCGACTCGTTATTGATTTCGGGATGTTTGGTGCTGCTTGGATGCGCCAATAGCGCATTCGTTCGGGCTTATGCATGATGCCTTCGTAACGAAATGCTGTATGCATAAGTACAGTCAACTGAGTAGCACTCGGCGCAGTATAGTGGGGCATTGTGGGTGTCGTTTAGGCTAATGCTGCAAAGCATTCATGTTTTAAACACCCGTAGGGTGCAGCACACACACGTAGTCCCTCAACTCATTTTCTTCTACCCATGTAAACACTCCCACATAACCACTTTTTCCAACGACCCAAGGCAATGCCGTGGTTGTTTCTTAGAATGCGTAGTCGCCACGTTTTCGCCTCGTTGGCATTCACCGCTTAATTATTATAGATACGATGCCAATAAAGTTTTCCGTGAATTAATCTGATTATGCATATGTGGTCTGCTTGCAGCTTAATGGAGAACCACGCGCCAAGCAACCTATACAGTGCTGATTAAGATTCCATTCGTCAAGTAAAACATAGGGACTTGCAGGCACATCGTAGCAACATCCTGCGAGATCAGTGGGCTACGCTTTAATAAAATTTAGTAATACTTGTTAACTAAATAAAACGTAGTATTAAATATGTTTATTAGATAGATCTACTCATATATGGTTTTACTGTTTATGTAACTATCTCTAGTTATCTCTACTCTGGGAAGAACAATGGATACAGTTCTTACCCGTGGCGAGAAGCCTGTCGCATTTGATAAGAAGAAGATCAAAAGCTTCGTTCAAAAGTCGTCTTCCGCAAGTAAGGTCAAATCAATATACGGTGAAGTTCAAAGAATTTTCACGAAACGTTAAACACGTGAACTGCATGCGACATGTCTATGAGTAATGTCAATGACTTCATTTTTTTCGCACCATTTGCTGCCGGCGGCCTAGCGTCATGCTTATTCACCGTTGTTGCTGTGTCTGCGGCTGCACTGTAACCAAACAAAAACATGGAAAATGCAAAATATTGCCTAGGCAAATAGACCAATGCTTGGACCGTTGCAATTCTATTTCCATCCTACATTGGTTGGCATAAACCGCAGGCTTCAAAGCATCTCCGCCTGAAAAACCAGCAGATATCCGTTATTGGCATATCTATACTTAAGGTCACTCCATGAAAATCGAAAAGGATAAATCGTATAATAAACAAGGATATTTTAGGGGCGTATACTGTTATCACGCAACCCACTTTATTTTTGAACTCATATTATAACGTCCACCGTTTGTGCACCTCTAATACCCTGTGATCTACCAAATTATCCACGGTGAGTGAAAGAATCGTCAGCATGTCTGAAACTCCGAAAATAATTCCACGAACCGGCGCACGAAGTGTAGGGGCTTGATTAGCAGCAGAGCAGCAGAATAGATGCACCTAACACGTCGTAACATGGTGTTGAAAACATCGTAGATCATTATCGATGGATAATCTTTAGTCATGTGTCTTTACGTCAATTGTATTTGATTGTATTCCGGCAATTCGAGATAGGAACTGTCGACTAAAGGATGAGCCTACAGAGATTGTCGCTTGAGCCGATGTGTCTTTTACTATGATTGCAGTTCACGATCATTGAACTTCGAGCAAGACTCATGGGAAAATTATGAACGCATAAAGCTGCGCTGTAGCACAACTAAAAAACTGCCATCCTAACCGTAGCAACAAAGATGGCCCCCAAAAAATGTCACCAATCTCAACCGGGTCAACCTATTCACCACTGCGTAGGTAAACGTTTTCATTAGAAGTGGCCTGCATTCTAGCTATCCATTACAATTACCTATAAAATAAACGTAGCGTTTCAAATAAAACATGCAGGTGGTGACAGATTCTAATGATAGGCCTCATTGTTGCATCATAATATATGCACTTTATTCCAGTGGAAGAACCATGTAATACCAAGTTAAATTAATGAGAAAAACAATATTTGCAGTAGAGAGTCATAACCTAAGCACATGCACAGTCGATGGGCAGCGTGGCTGTTACACGTACTAGTGGTCAACAATGAACATTTGGCTTGTGCACTTCTGTCTGTTGACCACACAAAATGAAACTAAAGGTTTCATCGAAATTCAAACGAATCTCCAGCTTCGTGATGTGTTCAGGCGCTTCAATGGATAGGAAGATTTAAAATTCATTTCACCCTTCATCAAACCCATTCATTACCTACACTAGTTGTAATATCCATACTGATATTCGGAAAGGGAAATGAGAGAGCTAATTACCTCGTCATTTCATAATATCGTTTTCTTATTGTGACACTCTGCTACCCCTCTCAGAACTATTCAGGGCTAGTATTCAAGATTTTCTTGAATGTGGGCGGGTAGAACCTGTGCTCGTCACGCCGTGAATCTTCCGCAGAATGGCAGTAATTCGTGGGAAAGAAGCAGTAGTTACTCAAGCCACTGATGCAACAGCCCTCATCTCTCCGGAGACCTCCACTGCGAAACTCCGTGAGTATAGGTGCGCATTTGTATGGACGGATATTCGGCACTTTCGTACATTAGGGAACACATGTCCTTAAAGTATGTTGTGTTGTTGTGTGTATGTTGTATGTGTGTACGTGTGTATTTTGTGTGTGTAATCATGTTGTAATTACGATGTGAAAGCGTCATAGGCCTCACGAAATCGGTACACGGGATACACCGGAACTTCTAGTAGAATACCCGATTTTTACCCACTACATTTTCAAACCCGGTACATTGATAATGAACGCGAGTTCAGAGAATAACACGGAACACAACTGAAACTGCCGCTGTCCCACTTTACGAGAAAGTTGAGCACATTTTGGCCATCAAGACTTTCCTTAGTTATCGGTTTCTACTGCTGGATGGACGGGTTCCTTTAAATACGTCCGGGCTTGTGATCCTGGAATGTGTGTACAGTATCCTGTGCATCCGCAAGCACTAGAATACAAACGATATCAATAAAAACAAAATGTACTAGAATTCAAGCCGTGTCGGCTTGTTCGGCCTAGAAAATCTAGCACATATTCAAAACTAACCTTCGCGTCAATTTCAAACCCCAACAGATTTAGGAATAGGCGATGCTGGCGATGGCATAACATACGTTTGTACGTGTTTCTTAATGTATATATGATGGCAGCCAGCTGAAACAGTTTGGTCGGAAGGTGCCCGTACGCGTCAAAATCACTTTGGCCGGAGTGGTCGTAGCGTGTATCGCTGCCTTGATTCTCACGTTTGCGGTTTGGATGTCAGTATAACCTTTAGTTTCTTATTCTCATAGATAATTTAAAAATTTTAATATACATGGTAACTTCCTCGAGAACGAGCAGTTTGTCGCTTCACTAAAGGTTTCCAAAACCATTGTTTACGTATTACTCTAGTGAAGGGGCATGTGGTATCTTATTGCGGATGGGGTAAAATCATTGCCTAATATTTTGATTTCATGCAAAATGTGTCCTTCGTATACAATCACAGAGACTCACAAAGCGAGACCAGGATAGTCTAACAGGAGTTCGCCATATAGTTCCCTAGCAGGGTTTCTAGATGAGTGCAGGCTACCAGGCCGTTTCGAAAGGCCTGTAATTCTCGTTCGTCTTCAGAATTTCCCACAATGTATAGAGCGCATGAATTACCTGCTCTTCCTATGAAATGGGAAAGAAGTGGTAATTTCTCGTTATGCCAGTAGGCTAAGAATGAACGCCTGAATGTAGAGAAATTGCCTGGAGGCGCCCAAGCTAGAGTAGTTGAACCCCCACCGCGGAGCGATGGAAGTCTACTATCGGAACACCAACATAAGTGGCAAAATAGGTAATTTTTCTAAAGTAATGACCGCTACTAGTGTTGCTGAATAAGTGGCTCGAAAATGATGCGCCATAAAACAACCCAGCAGACTTTTCGCAATTCCAATGGTGTGCATCTAAGTGTAATTGCAGCATGGTCAGTCTGATGAGCAAAGTTGGCTTCCCTAGCAGACTATCAAATCAAATGTTCCCTACAGAAAACAGATTTGAGTATCAAAGGTTAGCCAGGCAGAGGAATTCACAATGGCATTTTTGTTGAACTTTGCAGCTCTCGGCCGTCGAAATGCATCGTGGGCTCTCCAAAAGAATTGTAAGGAATTTGAAATTTATAACACGCTAATTAGTTTAACGCATCACGAAATCATAGTAGGATTCTTTGTTCAACATTAAGGCCGAATGTTGCATTTCTATATTTACGTGAGAACCATGTATTCACGAGTTGCCAACGCGCAAGCTTATTCAACAATAAGTATTGACACCTGTGTTCTTTAGAAACAATACGAATTGTATTTTCAGAGAAGGAGCTACTCAGCGCCACCAGGTAAGAATATCGTAAATAATATCCAACGCACCTTCAAATTTTCTTGACGCGTGATTATAGGGAGGGATTACATCAAAATTATTGCTAGATCTGATGTTGACTTGTATATGCTTAATTTTTTTCCCCAGGTAATTAATCTTTAAATTCTATTCTGTAGTCTCCTTTAATTTCACCCTTAAAAATTAAAAAAAAAATGTAACGATTAGACCAACCATTTATTATGAGCGTTCTTTCTTAAGGACCTGTCCACGACCCTGCCTTCATATACAAACTGATGACTTCGTTAAAACAGTTGGTTGTCAACGTGTGTTTTAAAGACTTTTACAGCAGGTTATTACGCCGTTCCGAAATTCAAGGGCAACCACTTGTACGACAACACCGTTGATCTATATTCGTCCGAATCCAGCGTAACCTAAAAACCTGATTGCTCTCTTTCGATTCACCACAACTATCGGATGATATCCGCAAAATACTAGTTAAAACTAAATGAAGATACAGCTCGCAGCCAGCAAAAAGCCAGTGTCAAGCTCTGCATGTCTGCTTTTTTAAACTACCAAAATAACTAAAAAATAATCAATAAAAAACAAGCATGTGACTTTCCTTCACATGGAAAGCATGGTTTCCGTTTCGTATAGTATACCTTGGCTATTCGTACTCCACCAGACAGCACCTCGTGCTTCTTATTCGTAGATATGGAATAGATGCTACATGCTTTATATATTACAAGTGGATATTACTAAACGCCGCATGAAAATCTCAACATGTCTAATCAAATTTTACCAATGTCTGCCCGCCAACAATGCCCGTGAAACAATACTTTTATCCTCCATCGAGACTACACCGTCTTAGCTTACGGTAGCTTAACATCCATCAAATGCATAAATTCTTGATGAGTTTCCAAAATATTTCCGTGGCCTGTTGCACACATCGTGTTACAAGTGACCAGACTGAAACCGCCACAGCTCAAGATTCTCCCGGATGATCTTGAGTATGAGCGTGGCGTCTCGGTGCCGCTCTTCTGATATCGCATCCAGCTCGGCCACGGCCTCATCGAATGCGTTTTTCGCAATCTCAACACCGATAGAACGGTCGAGCAAAAACTCGTGACAGAACATCGAGTAGTTGAGGAAGATGCCCAACGCAACTGGATCTGTAGGTGCCATGTGTGTGCGGGCTATATCATAGGCTTCTTTGTAAGCGTCGTGCGAGACACCGACGCAGAGGGTCCGCTCAGGGTCAGCTTTTACCTCGGCCAGGTACCTGGAATAGAAAAATGACAGGACGATTATTGATTCGTCATTAATGTATGCTATTTCGTAGCTCATTCACCTAAAATATTGCGCATTAACTCCAATTCGGTACTTCCAAATGCATGATCAAGTATTTTCGACGTATTTGTTGGATTTCATATCGTACATAGACCAGAAGCATAAAACAATTAACTTGCTACATTCTTCCTGTTGTTGTGAAGTAGGTTTTTTAGGGTTAACGAATATTTAGTCTAAACATTAAGGCAAAAGGTTGCCCCGTCTAAGGAGCTTCAATAGTTCTAATTTTGTCATCCGCTTCAATTTACTTAATAATCCCGTTGAATTAACTGTTCGAACTACTGAACAAGCGGCATCATTATGGGTAAAGTATAGTACTCCTACATGCAATTATTCATGCCACACGCCAGAGATGTTTTAACACTTGATTTATGAGCAATTACGCACATACGTGTAACGATGTTTCAGCCCTAGCAGGAATGCGTTCATTATGTTGGTGTGTTCTGTTTTCTGTACCTGAAATAGTCGGCTTTCGTCTTCAAGAAGATAGATCGAGAAATGACGTCATCGGCCACCCCGAGAAGATCGTCGACGATGCGCAACACGTCATTGCATAGAACAACAATTTCATTCTCGATGACCTTGATTACCCATTGCATATCCATTTGAAAGGAATTCCAAGGTCAATGCACAATTAATGTCTTATACCTCGCAATATCGCTGACATACACTCACCATATATACAAATTGTAATTTCAAGGAAACAATTCTGACATTTGCAGAATGTCTTGTTTCATTATTACTTAAAGGCACATTCCGTTCAATATCCAATAAATGATGAATAAACAGACCCACACATAGCTCCCATGTCATCTTCTATACGAGTGTTGTCCCCGAGTACCTGCATATACGCACGCAAAATGGTCTGATGCTCGACGGCACTCCACTGGCCAGATTCCATCAGTGCGTTGAGATTCTTCCACGCCGTTCGTCGAGTGGTAACCGCATTCTTGAAACCAATAATAAATTGGTCCCGCTCTTCTGCATCGAAGCTGCGCTCGGCCTTGAACCTCGTCCAGAGGTTTTTCATGATCGAAGCAACGTCATCATAGCGTTCGGCCACCTCCGCCAACTTTGCCACGTCCAAGAGTTCCTTGCGATTCAGCGACTCGAGATTCATCGACGACATTGTTGGCCCCCTGGGAATGAACGTCCGCGCCGCCAAGAGCCGCCCCCCCGCCTTGACTGACTCAAGCCGTACGCAGTAGTTTGCTTCGTTGCTTTGTCGACTGCAGCCGATAAGGACCTTTAACGATGTGCCTTCACTTAAACTAACTTTCTGTTACTAGAGGCAACGAAGCTTACCGCATTTGTACCGATAGGATTTCTTCAGTACAGAACAAAGTGACTTCACTTTCACGTTCACTGGAGTAAGTGCTTTGTGAACGCTCGTATCCGCAGATGCTTGGACCTTATAGTGATAAACGGTTTAACGCTGTCTGGCGATTAACGACCTAAAAGGACTTCTAATATCCTACAAGGTAATAAGCCCCGAACGTATGTGTTTTCGCTCCGTGGCGGCCAACTTTAAACTTTTTGTCAATCTGACATTGACTATGAGCCACTGATAAATTCAGATGTTGCTATCGATGCTATTTTTGGCACAAGCAGCCTGTTCATTCTTCTGATCTTCGTTCTACTGTTGATTTTTTAAGCCGCAGCTTAGTTATCACATAATGACAACACTTAAACATCACTTCCTGATATCACTTAACTACGATCTGCTTTCCGGAGTAAAATGTAAAACAAAACGCTACGCGATATACTTCTTTCCCTCCATCGTACCCAATTTAGTAACACCATAATAATAATAAAGCCCTAATGCCGTACTTATAAGTCTTGTCGTCTTGTGCACACGTCGCCATTGTAGTTAGTATATGCGTATCAGTGGCGCGCTAGTATGTCCACATAGACAGCATTCACTGTCTCAACCTCAATGACGTTGGACTTCAGGTTATACCCGTCTGCCGGGTTCATTTACCTGGTAAATGGCTGGATGGCTTCTTGCCAAGGGGTGGACACCCGTTCAGACGAAAGCCTTGGCAACGTTTGCCGCTAGTCTTCCCTGCAGTAACAGCAGCCGCGGTAAGGGGAGACGGGTGGAAGGCAGTAACACTAAAGCCGACCTTAATACCTCAACGCAGTTGACTTGCTCGACGGCTTCTAGCTACAGGCCGACGCTGCCGTCAAAAAGGATGGTGGTTCCATCGTAAAAGTGTCCACATCAATTGCGGAACAGCTGGAAAGGAGAGAGCGTAGACACGCACAGCAAAAGCAAAAAGATAAAGGAGGAGCCCTTTGTTAACTCTGTGCACGGCGCAATCCTATGCCGTATCACCACATACCGGCTTCTTAGCAACTCTCGCTCTATCGTGAATATCCAGCTAAGAGGATCCCTGATCCGACACGAAAGTAAATTTTAGGTTGGTCAGAATTGCCCTGCAGGGCAAAGGATTTTGATACATGTTAAGTGGTACGACGTCCCCACAGGAGTGGTGCACTTTTCACAGGGCATATTTTAACCTTGTCACACTACCGTGACAAATAAATTTAAGGCTGCTGTCCGATGCCTATAATGAATTCCACCTTAGGTTTTAAGAAATCGTGCATATTAGCCCAACATATTGCGAGTACACGCAATTTGTAATATCGAAAATCAAGAATTGAGATTGCACACGAATATAGGCGAACTAAGATCAAGGGTTAATTATGTCAAATGATTTTCGTCTACCTCGTATTTTATTTTTTATTTGTATTTAAGTACTTTATTATTTGTTTTCTATTTTGGTTAAAACTTGTAAATACAAGCGCAGTAACTGATACAAGATTGCACCATTGCCTGACTACCGAGTAAACATAACACTCACGGGGTTAGCTCAGTTATATCCGTTGGCATTGACCTCACAATTAATCCATGCCAAAGATTAGTACGAGGCCATTACTTCTTTTTTTCTCGCCAATTGTCGAATCAGTCGCTCAGCTACAACCGCTATACCGCTTTAACATAAGCGAGGACGGGAAATTGCGTTGCATCTGAACATAACATTCATAAGCTTTTTAAGCCGGTTATGCTCTCGCTATGTTCTTTTCGAAGGATCGATTTCAAAATTTCTTAAAAACATGTAGCCAGAACCCTCACGACTGTCTCAGGCCGGACAGAGAACATTCGAGAGTTGCCTTTTATGGCAGACGATTCACAAAAGATATCCTCCTCACAGGGGCTACCGGAATGCTGCAAGGGAAAGTACGAAATGTCAAAGAAAATTTCTGACGGGCAGGTTATAAGCATTGCGGAACCCGTCGTTATGCTTGACGATATTCACACATCGCTGCAAGTGGACAGTGGGATAAAAATAACGAACGAATTTTCACACAATCGTCCGCCACGAGCAGAAGATGCAAAATAATTTATGAATCACAATATAAAAGCAATTTTTAGTGGCACCAGTTTGCATACCTCGCAATAGCAATGTTAAAACTCTACTCTTATACTATCGCTCTTTCCAGTTCGCCAGAAATGTTCTCTTCCATATCGAAACGTAGCATTAAGCACAGAGCAGGTTTAATTAGCTCCTTTTTTAATGGCTTAATTTGTAGATATCAGGTATTTTGTAAGGACGAAACCTCTCACGATCATGAATCATAGTGGTGCACCTTAATTCAAATATGCTAAGAAAAAGTAGTGTAATTCTTATCTACGAAAATAGAGCGTAAATCCGTGGTCCAGTTAATTATAGTGCATCAGCCGAGATTCGACACTGGAACCTTGTCGACAACCGATAATACCATGTATCCACAAGCCCAACAGTCAATGATTTTTCGTTTCGTGAGACAATCTCAAGCACATTCAAATACACGGTCAAAACATATTAGCCGCATAGACAAGAAATAGGGGGAGTTAGAACATAGTATGGTTTTCATGCAGACATGCTTCTAGAAAATTTCATTAATAGACAAACGGACACCAATCGATCATTCGAACTTGTTTGAAATTATTTAAAAACGTCATAGCGTGCAAAACGAAATTCGGTTGGGTCTTGTTCCACCGTATGCAGGAAGACAGGTCTTGCTTTTTTGTGGTCTGCTCGGTATTAGACGTGATGCACATGGCATCAAGTTTTCGCCCATGGCAAAACAATTTTTACATTAAACCTGAGTTTTCCGCAAATATGAATTCAACCACTGCCTACGCACCAATTACAAATACGTCTTGAATGAAAATTCGGTGTAGATGCCAATAAAGCACATTTTTAACTAAATTGTATCCACTCAAATGAGCATGTAATTTAGCTGTGCTATAGCGATAATGTCTCGAATATCCCGGAAATGTGTACAAAACGCAAACATGTTGGACATGTGGAGTACGCATGGGTAGTATACGACATTACTACGATATTAAATTATTGGACATGTAAACATATTAATATACCTATATATTAATATAACGCAAATGTATCTATCTACAGCACAAGTCGTACATACTCTTAATAAGGTGCTACCGTACACCTGAAAGACTTAAAATTCAATAGTTCCGCGAAAATAAAAACAAAATTATATCACCACGTAAATTCAGCCGTTGTGATGTTCATAACATTCGTTCCATCCTGGACGTCTCCGTTAATGGGACTGTCTTTTTTCTCTGATTTCTCGAGCCTTCTATAGGCTTTTTTTTGTCAGGAATCTAATAGCAACATGGCTTTTCTTGTCCTCAGTGCGGAACATGTCCTAGTATAATTCTATATGCTTACATAAATTAAAAAAGACAGGTCAAAACTCAGCAAGGGAGTTCTCGCATGGGCCAGTAAAGCTTCTACAGAGTCTTCCCATTGCAATACACATGTGTTACTGCTTTCAGTGCCAAACTATAATTAAATTCCGAGCTACAATGTGCATAATATAAGCATTAGATTTACACAAAATGACAAACATTTATTTCTGTAGCATGTTGTATTAATGCCAAAAGGCTCTGTCGGCTGATGTCCGGACGTTTGGGTCAGAGTGAGTTCGGCATTAACTGTCCCCTTGAGATTCGCCTTCCAAGAAAAGCATTTATAAATTATGAAAAAATAACAACGGAAAATGCACATTTTGAGTCTCAAAATTCTTTTAGCGACATTTGCGAGGAGGTCATATGTATTGAGGGAAAGACACTAAGTGTATTAAATTTCAAGGTTAACTAAATGAAACGGTGGTCAAACACTTTTCCTAAAACGCTGTCTTTTGTTTAATTCTATAAACGTTTGTAACGAAGAGGTGTATATGAGGTGAGTGAAGGGACGTTTACCAGTAGGTTTCCTTTAAAAAAAAGCCATTCCGCGTTAAAGCACTAATACTAAATGTCTAGCTAAATAGTGTAACTCAGACATCGATTTTTCTTTTCTCTCACTGCAACATATTCCACGTCACAAACCATAATTTACGCTTAAAAAAGGGTCGAAAAAGACCACAGCGTCATTCATTCATAACACAAGGAACTCGCGTCCCGTTTAGGTTGTTTTGGGTTACAAATTACACATCAAGTCATTGGTGTTAGCTCCAGTATAACCAATTGGGATTGATTACGATGGATCATGGGCAGAGTAACACTGTCTTCTCAAAACACCGTGGAAACATGCTGGCATAAGCGAATGCAAAAACTTATCTAGCCGGGGCTCAGCATCATGCCTAAGGTCTCGGTTTGCTTGACCAAGCCGGCTTTATTGCTGTCGTGCGAATCGAGGCTTCCGAAGAAATAACTAAGTTACTAACACAACGTAATCGTCCATTGGAGTGCTTTCCGCAATCTCTAAATGGGCGACCGACTAGCAGACCTCGGAAACCGACCTACACTACCGCCAAAGGTACAACACACGTAGCTACCGACCGCCTAGACCGACGTCGTTGCCGGTCAGATCCTCATCGGGGGTAAAAGAGTGCGGACGATGTAAGAAACTGGGAAGCTGCTACTTCGTTTATCACCCTTGGGATAATCCCAGCGAAGGGGTGGGCCGACTTGCTCAGCAACTGTTCAACAATCGAATTCACCGCGGGACTGCTTAAGGTACGCTTGAGTACGAAAAATTTTGAGGTGCAAGAGACCGTGTGATCTGCCAACAGAACGTCATTCGTCACAAAATTCGAATAGATGACCTCAGCGCTAATACGTCTGTTCTCGATAGAAGCGCAGTGGTCGCCATGTCGATATTAAACCATTGCTGGAGTGACAGCAAATCAATCGACATCCGAGTTGCTTGACTAGGCAAAGTAAACAATGCCTGGTAAAACCTCACATTACTGTGGCAGACCCTTGGAGGCTGAATTTCAATGTTTAAACCCTTCTTTACAGCCAATTAAATGTGTGACGAAACGTTTAACCTAATACTCATCCGTGGATCGTTTGATGCGCCTATGGGCTTCATTCTGAATATGTCCCTTATTGGAATTTCAAACATTCGAATATCTAGCGTCCTCAGCGCCTCATTCATTGATGTCGTATGATATTTTCCGCAGATCAAGTACACGAATAACGTACCGGGTAGGCATCCCATGCGTGGGTAGGTGTCGCGACGAATATAGGAGGCTATAGAAGGCGCTATAGACCTTCTTTTACAATTCATTCTAGTATTTTTGGCCGCATTTTCAATGCTATCTACGTAACCATTTCAGTCGACTAAGCGAGGGCAACTCGTTTCCTCATCATTACAGAAGTACAGCGTGAAGACATTTAATTGAGTCGTACAAATTACACAAAAAATACATGTAGCCGAAATGGCCACTATAGCAAGCTGTTCTTGCGGCATTATTTTAATCAGAAAATTGGCTGCCTTTAAATAGCCAATCATTCGTCACGCTACAATTGGGCCGTACACAAAACTGAGAATAAAGAAATTGGACAAACAAATTACGCATCAATTACTGAATAACATCGTAACTCACTTATTCATACGCCCTCGCTTGCGTGTAGATAATTGAGGTAGTTGCTTTACCGCCCGCCCTGTGCGCTGGTCTATGGGTGAGCGACGTTGCCGCAAGCGTCAAGAGAATCACAAAAACGTTCGATTACGCTACGAACACCGTAGCGGAGAGCTAAGTTAAAATCTATTCAGTTCAAGTTTGCGTAAATTATTATTAAACCCAAGGGAGGGTCATGTTGCTGTCGCAGAAATCCATCTACAGCAGCTATCGTCCAATACTATATGACTAGATTACTGCTTTAGACATTATCCAATAATGAACTTAATTTCATATTTATTCCGAAAGAACGCAGCATGACGTAAGCCTTTCCGAAGTAGATAGACTATTTAGTAGCAGCGTTAATAATGTAACTGAGGAATTCTATAAAGCATATATTCGTCATATGTGCTGATGCAACTAATGATTGGTCTTTTCCAACGTATTCCACAAAAAAAAACAGCGGCGAATCCCACCCTTCTGACCTGACTCGTTGTTTCGGATCGTCCTTTGACAATATATGATAATGATTTGTTACATTTTTGTCGCGTAAATACAAACCGATGGTGCTATGACAAGATAGATTATCGAAATAACTGCAACGGCGAAACGAACGCTATCTCTATTCCTCTATTCCTTTCCGCAAGTTCCTTTCCTCTTTGCCTACAACACATACAACAGCATATAATATAACCTTGAATAAACCTATTCTCAATGAAAACTAATTTCTTTAACATAATTAGGACGATAGCATGTACGACTGAAGTGCAGTTAAAAGTAATGTTAGCAATTCTACGCGGATCTGATCAGAGTACCAAGTTACTGTAGGGGATTTCCTGTTCCTACACACGTACCTACTTCTAGTAGACACGTATGTCTTTTGTTGCCATTCATAGATATATTCAAAACGAACCAAAACACCAAATCAGTGTGGCGTATGACTCGCGTATATGTGCATACTGTTATGAAACTCGTCGAACTCTAGGCAAATGGTTAAAGGCGCAGCCCTGTCTGAAACTTTTGCCATCGGAAATCACCGAAGAGACTCTCGCATATCTTCAATGGGATGGTTTCATTAGCTAACAGGTAGGTGATAGGGTGACACGCAGGACGAGATTTATTGAATGTAGCAAATGGGAAGCTAAGGATATCTTCACTAATCTGCTTGAATTGGCGAAGCAAGCGTTCCTGGATGTAAAGGTTTGTATTAATGACATAATTACTAGTTTCTAGCCCTCCGCGATAATCAGCTTCTACGATGTCTAACCGCATTAAGTATCCTACGAGTTCAATACACGTCGTCAAGGAGCTGACTGAAGGATCCAAAGTAGGCAAAACTCATAATTTCACATGTTTGCCGTAGATGAACTTGTTTTATCGACGTGCTGCGTGTCTACTGCTGACCCCAGAATTGTTTTCTCTACAAAACTTGTGTCAACCGTAATACCTCGTAAAATCGTGAGCGACTTTTTGTACAACACTTCTATTTCTACTACTGTTTAAAGTAGACCGCGTTATATTAGTGGTTAATAAAGGCCTAATGATGAAAAACCCTTGACATTCGCTACTACTTATCAGCTCTAAGGCTCCCTCTGAACTTTTCTTCCTCTGAGCATCCTCGAACTAACACTTTAGACAAGCTCTGTCTAGAGACACGTTCGATAACATTGTCAAATGCACCAGCACCAGCTGCGAATAACAGAGAAGCCCCGGGACGTGCAACTCAAACCCTTTTGAGAAATATCGGCCTGCTTGTTTCAAATCAGTGTGATATGTGGTCTGTTGTGGGGAATTTCCTGAATAGGCAGAGCTCCTTTAATCTCTGTGCCCCTTCAGAGTCTCTTGGTGCCCGTGGTAACTCGCCAAAGGAACGTACCCCTTTCAGCATTTTATATATATATATATATATATACAAAAAGAGAGAGAGAGAGAGAGAGAGCAAGAGCAAAAGGCAATAGAAAACATCTTAGAATATTCGCTCTCACTCGCGAGAAAGTCCTCTGACCGCGGCGAAAGCATGAGATCCATGGAAGCGTAAACGACGTCGTTGCTGAAGATGACGATACTCAAAATGACGCAACGAAGGGTGAAGATATCGAGTGAGCGAAAGACGAAATCTTTGTCCTTCTTCAACGCATTCAACTGCTGCAGGGTGTGTGAATTCTCTACTGGATGGTTCTAATGGAAAGCCGGGTCCCGAGGGAGATTGGGTGATAATTAATAAACTACCGAACTGGGATAGGCGCTGGAATGTTCAAGCGCGCCAAACGTATGGGTTGGCTATGCTTCTACGGTAGGAGTATGCGAGGTTAGGCTACATTGAACGATTGTACTTACAGCATTCTAAAATATGTACACACGCGCAATCAAAAGAAACACTCGTAGGCGTCTGCCGGCGATCGCTGCTGTGGCGGCGGCGGCGGCGGCGTCGATACAGCGCCGGTCAACCGTTGTCAAGGCCCTTTTCTTTTGAGCTTATTGAGCTAATTGTGTCACTAATTTGAAAACAATGTACGATTTCGTTTGACCAAAAATGAACGTGAGTAAAAACGTTCGAAGCGTTATTCATCTGGATTATCTTTACGCAGCCCATACAGATCTGCAACACGAAATCGTCTCCATATGTGTGTCTGCTCTAACAAAAGCAAACATTACAGAGCTTGAATGTACGTCGGAAACCGAACTCATATGACTGAGAATACAAAGCCAGCGGACGGCAATGGATTGACTCTTCTGAGTTTCTTCAACTCATCAACGGACACACGGCATGCAGCCGAAAACAACGCGTTAACGCAAACTGAAGCGCTAAAGGACGCTAAATATAGGGTGGGAACAAAAAACGCAAAAGTATTGAAGCGAATAGCCATACGGGACGTCTGAACCAGATAGTGCACCTTGAAAGGCGGCGATGTAGACAGCAACAAGACAGCATACGAGGATGATACCTCTTCTCATAGCACGATGATACCACATAGGCATTGCACATTGGCGATTCAATACGTGATCGAGTCAACTTCTCGAGAAGTATCAATACATTTCGAGGGCATGCAACGATTCTATAGAAAAAGCGATCTAACTACTGCTTCATGAGTAGTTCAAATAAACAACACAGGCATACACGACGGTACACGTACTTGAAATCGCAGTCACTCACTGTCAGTTCAGCAATCACTTACACACAATAGCTCTGTGCCTTTGAGCGAGCGTCAATGCATATAGCGAGGAAACATGTACAACTTACACTTACATAGCCAATGAACCATTGTATGAGCATACGGGCTCGCAAAAGCAATTCAGGTTCCTGGAGCGGCGTCAAGATCGATGAAGATGATACCCCAGCCCTTCCCCGTGAAACCCTTTGGGCGCTCTAGTCTTTGCACCTTTCCACCTTGTCCGCTACTGTGAATCAGTAGCGCCTGTGGCCCCCACTCTGTAGAAAGCCTCTTTGCTGGCCGTGCCGTACCTCTCTATAAATGCCTAAACGGGCTGACGGCTTTTCGTCGATGGAATCCCGACCCTCCTCGTCGTTGGACCACTTCACCAAAAGCGCTGGAAGGTGTCATCACAATTTGAAATTCGGCGCCATTACTCGAATTACAGCGCCGCACAGCGAACGCTTCTAGAGCAGAGCAGATGAGCGCAGTTCTCTAGCGGGTGGACCTAGCTCGGTTCTCAGGCCTTCGGCCTTTCTGCTCGTCGACGCGTTCCAAACGGCCGAGAGTTCGAGCAGCGAACGGCGGGACGAAGAAGGACCGCACCGCTTGCCTAATGGCTAACGTTTGAGGTCATTCCGCCAGCGAGATGAACACGCGCGTACGAATAAAGGCCGTCCGGGCTGACTACTCTCAAAATGCTCGGGATAGTGCCGTCAGACTGCTGGGCCTCGCCGTGCCGCTCGCCTATCTCAGCCCCGTATACACACACACACATACGCAGTAGGAGAGTTGGGGCATTGCCCCCGGTGTGAGAATGGTCAGGCGGGAACGGTGTTTCTTGGAGACGGCTACCGCATAAAAGGCGGATGTCCCAGTGGCGAACGGTTGGTTTCAGACACGCAATCTGTGCCTCATCTACTTCTCAGTCAGCGTTTTCGTTTGTTCTTACAGCATTTTTTGTCGACAGGCTTGCAGGTCATGGCACTATGCTATCTCGTGTACTCGAACGACAGGCTGAAGGTGTTCTGGCCTGGTGGACTGTCCTATCGGCCTCGGTGCCGCAGGACAGCGGCTGAGATCGTTGGCCATTTGAACAACGAAAAAAGAATCAAAAAGAAAATATAGAGAGAAACTATGCAAAAGAAAGAAGAAGTGCAGAACTACCTCTGGCAAGGGGAGAGGGCGAAAAGACCTTTGCATCCCGAACTGAGGACGCATGAAGAATTGTGGGCAACGGCGAGTGAAAATGGTGACTGAGCTCAGAAGCCCCCTTGCGCCTGCGATTTCAAGCGGCTCAGTGCTGAGACACGGGAAGCTTCAAATTTCAAGCGATTGCCAGATTATTCCTCCTACATAATATAGCTCCATTTCTCTCTCCGACCTCTATCTTTTTTTCTGACAGACGTTGTATTCCACCGCGGCGAA
This sequence comes from Tropilaelaps mercedesae, assembly GCA_002081605.1. NCBI lineage: Eukaryota > Metazoa > Arthropoda > Arachnida > Mesostigmata > Laelapidae > Tropilaelaps > Tropilaelaps mercedesae. The sequence goes on from MNPL01022743.1 coordinate 72,904, forward strand.
AGAAAACGCGATGAGCAGACACACGCTTTCATACCGGGTGTATCCCGCGTTTTTTCCGACCAGAAAGAAAACATACCGTAGGACACGTTTGTACACATGCGTCTCCACGCAGCTTTTGTATAGCTGGTCTAGCGTGAAAGACTAATGAAGTGTTGCCGAATACAGCAGGTCTTGGATAGGGTACAACACACTGGGCAGCGCAGGGTTACCTATGAAACCTGCAATCTTTTAGCGATTTTATTTCAATTCAGAACTAGTAATCCTATTTCGTCAATTTTGCTTAATGTGTAAGCTTTAGCAAAAAGCAAAGATTCAACAGAAGGTGTGTTAGATATGTTTTATAAATTGTACTTTGTAAACGGACTGCACCTTTATATAATGCTTGCCGTTTTAAGTTATTAGGTTTGAAGCAGCTAACAGTAGACTAGCAAATAAATATTCTAAATTTACATGCCAAAAAAGCCCATGATTTTAGAAAAAAAATCCCAGCTCAAAGTTTGACCCACTGCATTTAAATAACTTGCTTTGTTGTGCTTTCGACGTAATCATTCTTCAAGGATATCGTGTGCATCGTATATATATATATATATAAGTGCGCCGTATTGGTGTTTGAGGTGACATTCAGCTAAAATCGAGTACCAGTTTCAAACACAGTCCGACCCCAATTCTTATTCTTAAGGGGCATCATCATTCTATGGGTTAGGTCAGATTTTCCAGACAAAGGCGACATATATATATATATATATATATATATATATATATACATATATTGGGGCTTCTCGATACCTCCAG
>MNPL01022743.1:89928-105779 GCA_002081605.1 Tropilaelaps mercedesae
AGTGCGCGTACCCAGGTTAGCCTTCAGCTTTTTATATTCATGAAGCAAAGATTTTACAGACATGGATCGTTTTCATTGACTTAGTACCGCGCAGACACCCATCACTCGTCTCTGTGCTTCAGGCAAATATGTTATCCATGAAAGCTTTGAACACTCCTGGTTCATAGTATTTGAGCGAGATATCCAATTAATAATATATGTACTTAACACGTCTCTGGTAAATATTTACAATCTGATTTTTCAAATATTTTTTCTCAAAAACTTTTTTTATAATAAATCCCAACGCTTGGATGCTATTTTTCTTATCGGTAGACTGTAACACTAAAGCAGTTTCAGTTCATTCAACTCTATTGTTTTTCAATTTTCTTCATTTACAGTTAGCTATTGTATGTAGAACTTGTAGCCACCCTTGTAAGCTATGTGATGATTCACAGTGGTGAATGCAAATTTACATACACTCTATCCTAGGAGATCGCTGTGCAGCGTTGCGTAATCGCTCTTGCTATGTCCTATGTTTGATTACAAGGGAAATGCTTTGCCTACATCTGGTTTTGCGCGAATAAGTATGAAATTGTCTTGCGGTTCATTGCCGATCTGATTTGTATAGGTCACTCTAGACGAGCTCATCATGGATCCACTGCACGTGCTCCGGTGTGACCCAGCAGTGCTCCGGTGCGCTGTCACTCTGGAAATTGTCCTACACATGCTGCGAGCCCTTTTGGCAGCTTCGCGGACTCAGCTCAGTCTTCAGCTTGCCGAGAACTGCGCCCCCGATGCAGCCAGTGCCAACGATAGAGATGAACTTCGAGTAGCTCTGGTAGCTGCACAAGAAAGTGCCGCCGTACAGATACTACTTGAGGTACTTATTGCTTGTCCTCAAGCCAATTAACTATACCATCAACACTTAACCTTCAAATACCGTTAACTCGAAACTAATCTGTTTTGGGAAGATTTTTCCTCAAACCTCAAACAAAAATTATAACCTTCGAATAAAAATGGCAAAAAAATTCTCAAAGACTCTAAATTGAAACCCTCCGCCTTGCGTAGAGATGGAATTTTTGAGGGTTGACTTGTTCGAAGGTTGAAAATTGGTTGTAGTTATTTGCGCTTGTTTATCGAAGCGCAAAATCAACACTGAATTTGTGCGATCACGAAGCATGTAGCCCCAACAGGAGCCGCTGAAAATTATCCTCTTGTGCAGACTATAATTAATTCGCGAATATATATAAGCGGAATAACTAGCAAGAACAACGACACATTGTGACAATCTCCGTTCGATATCTTTACAGATTTGTTTGGCTTCTGGAGACGAGGGTCTTCTGTCGTCCACACGTGAGTGCCGGACACTGGTGTGTTCTCAGCTGCACCAGATGTTCATTGCGGACCCTCAGTTGGTGCATCTCGTCCACTATCAAGGCTACCCTTCCGCTCTGCTGCCTATGACCGTATCGTTGGTGCCGTCAATGCACATCTGCTTAGATTTTATTCCCGAACTGTTGGCACAACCTCAGTTGGATAAGCAGGTGTTTGCGATTGAGCTTACGTCATACCTCTGTTTGCAGCACGCCATTCCACGTTCGTTGTCGATTGCGCGCTTATGCATCACCGTCGCCAATACGCTACTTGGAGTGTTGCCGTCTTCCAGGTTTCGTACTTTGACTTTGCGTAGAGGTTCTAGTCATGTCAAAATTCTGTAAAATGAATGTAATCGCACTTGTGCACAGATGGCACAATCAGACTGTCCGTTGGCCAACAGTAATAGTGTTTGGAGCTGTACAGGAAATTATGGCTTTTTTGTAATATAATTCTAGTTGTTGGAAGTGCCGACAACGAGCAATCTTTGGCCATTGAAAAGAGTTTAGATTGCGGCAAATACACAGTAGACAAAAATTCTAAGACTCTGTATCTTACAATATAAGGTAGCGGTCGGTAAATTGGAGTTTTTTTAATAATTAAAAATGTATATTTTCAATTTTTTTGAATTCAAATTTTCATACAAATTGAACTTTTCTTTCCTTTAAGGGTAAGACGTCAGATTGTTCAAATCCTACAGGAAGAATTTTTCTTCTGAGTTAATATTTGAGACGTTTGGAATTTTTAGGCGGCCCCAGCTGTTTCTTCCTGCATTACCCGCCCTGGTTCGAATGTGTCGAGCCTTCCCACCGCTGTCCGAGGACGTTGCTATCCTCCTTTTGCAACTGGCGAAAGTGTGCCTTTCGCAAGAGAGCACTAAGGCATTGCCCGACATCGGTGAGCTGTTTCTTGCTTGCTGCTATCCCTCATATTATCATGCTCACCCGTACACCTTTCCGCACCAAGTACACCTTTTGTAGCTCGAAGAAGAATGTGAAATTTTCAATTATTTAATCCCGTCATCTTTTATGTGTGAAATCATCTATAAATCGATCGTCGGCCTGTTATCGATTCGGTCGTGCTACGACGGGCAAACCATTCACTATCTACACAGCCTGTTGAATTGTTTAGAAGCAACAGAGAGGACGTTGCCTCTTTTAACCCTTATGTATTGTATTTTCCTAAAGATCAACAAATAACGATTCTCGTATAGATAAGTTCAACTGGCCAATAATAATAAAGTATAACCTATATAGCTTTGGGAAGATGCTTCGTTGTACAGCAGAACAAAATTACGAACAGTGGTTCGTTTATTTTTATGGTATATGAGCTCCGTTTGAGCATAGACCATTTACTACCTCAGCTTCCTTTTGACTTCTTATTCATGTCTCTCTGCAAAAATTAATCAGGTGCGCCTATGCGTAATCTTACTTCAATCAGTTAATTATTCCATGTCTTTGTTATTCTTTCTCTCCGTTGAAAATTTCAGGCGAGGAAGATGAAAATCGCGAGCTCTGTCGAGTCATTCAAAGGTCATTTGCCGATCTCGGCGGGACGAATTCGGCTCTTAATTCGAGCATTTACTGAGCGCGGACAAGCCGAACCAGCGAGAAGAAAACGGGTTGGCTTGAAACAGGACCATGCTCAATTAGGTTTGGACCGTACAAAAACGGACAGCCTAGCATTGTGAATTAATGACGACGGTGCCTGCCTAATTGTCGACCATGAATTTCCGGCCGTTCGGTTGTCGGCTGGGTGTCAAGACGTATTGTTCGAGGATGACTTGGAATTTGAACAGTTAAAATATGCGTAGACCGGCGGCATAGAAGCGAAAAATGTGTATTTGAAGGTCTGTGTTTTGTAACGGCGATCTAGCAAAGAAGATCTAAATAGAATTGTATGTACATGAGTGATTATGTGGTATGTTTGTACAAATATGTCGAACTATCAAGAATCTTGTGAGTTATCTGCCGCGTGCAAGTGAACACGTTGAACATGTATATAAGAAAACAACATAAAAAGGACCTGTAAAATATTTGATGCGGATTGATTAAAGTTTATATATATATATATTATTCATAAATGTATCAACTTGTTTTCTTCTTGATTATAGAGATTATATTGAGTTGACTACTAGTTAGTGGGTCTAAGTGTACACATTTTCGCTCATTATATCGAACTTAATATTTTCAAGTTTTATTACTAGGCGATATTTTAATATGGTCAATATGCCCTTTAAATTTCACATACGGCTAGAGACTGCAGTGTCTTATTCTTCATAGGAAGGCTTCATACCGTGGTGATATTTTTTAGAGGCCGAAATCGTTTTTCGCTTGTGTATTGTCACAACGCAATGATTTCATCAACCGACGCATATGATAAAGCTAAATAAGCTAGAAGCGTGTCAATGAAACAAAAAACGCCTTTCAAATGAAAATTCGCCATGTGCTTTATTATGCCAAATCTGTGAGTCGAATCGGTAAGGCCGAATCTAAAATGAGCAGCGTGGAACTAACGCATTGGTGCCATTCACTGTATGGATCGTAGTGGACATTTGGCTGAGAACATGATTGGCAGTGAATTCTCATGTCACCTTGTAGCTGAGGTTACCATTTTAGTAATCTCAAACGACTAACAGGGTTCCGTTCTCGCCAGCGCCCTGACGCTCGCATAAGAGTAATGTGGTCTTTTTTTTTCTAAAAAGCCAAAGCTCTCACGTCCATATACGGCTGCGGTGTTTTCGTTCATGATTGCACGAAGAGGACGCGCTCTTTCTAATTGCTTTTCTATGAGGGTAGAAACCATGTACTTGCTTCAAATGAGTGAGCGACAGTCTCCTTGCGACCGCAAAGCTGTCCAGAAGGGACGGATCTCTCACGCAATCGCATGTCTCAACACGGCAGAGGGGTTGTCGTCTACTAGGCTAGAATACATCTAATCGATCTTGAGCTATGATTGCTGCTTCTTCCACTATTTGTCGTTGTCGTTGTTGCTGCTGCTGCTGCAGCTACCATTCGTGCTGGCTTCGGCACAAGTACGGCCGTACGCGTTTAGGCATTGGCCGTATATGCTGGCTGGAGGTTGAGCTGGGGATCGTCAGTGGCTGCGCCGGCGTCTTTATTGATATCGGAAAATCCTGGCTCTGTCTCGCCGCGCGACTCATGGCTAAGGTGCTGCCTCTTCAGTTGACGCAGTCGCCGGCCACGAGTGCAGGCACGGTAACAGATTTCTAAGAACGCCAGGATAAATCCGACAGCGACTCCTGCAAGCAAAACAGTCAACAATGACGACATGAGTGTTAGCTCGTGGAGCTAGTGGTCAGCCTGTGGGATTATCTTCACCCGAAGGAGTGACGAGAGTGCAAAAATTGTTTCTGTCCTTCAGCATCATGATGTCTTCCAAATGTTGGCTGGCAGTCGATTTTAAGAGAAAAAGGCATCATATGTACCAATATTCCGAGGGAGCAGCAGACCACAGTGGCATCTTGCGACTATTGTAAGCGAGGTACCAACTTATGGCACATAAAACAAATTGCTAGCGTTGCATACCTGCTGCAGGTATTGCGAGCACGCCAACGAAGTTGTACAAATGCACATTGGAGCCCATAACGGGCAGTTGACGATGGGACAGGCTGCAGTTGGCCTTCTTAAGCCACCATTTTTCCCGAAGTTCATCCAGGACACCTCGCTCATACAGTTTCGTGATAGCGTTGTCAATCTCTTGCCTAATGTGAAAGGACCGTTCAGGAAGGTTCAGTTAAAGGCGGTCAGAGAGACCGACATTGTGTGGTGATGGCAATAGCGTATTTATTTAGGTATGTTTGTAATATTATGCATAAACACAACAAGGCAATGATATTTTGGTACCTTAGATACGAGTCCCGGGGCAGGATAGCTCCAATGGCATTTACACCTAGAGGAACTCCTTGAACGCGGAATGTGTCGCAGGGCGCGCGGTTATTGATGAAGTCCGCTTTGTTCGAGTCGAGGAAGAATACAAATGTTCCATTTGATTCGCGCACCTTTGCTATTCCTTCCGCGTCATTGTCGATTGGCTCGGAGTGAGAGTTAACCCGCATTTTGCTGGCCACAGCTTCAAGTTCATCATCGGTTGTACGGAGAGCCTAAAATAAGCAGAATTTCTCGTAAAAAAGGACTGTCCCAAGTTATGTCTCTCTTGTTGCGGTTGGCAGTTCAAGTAGGATAGAATAAAGGCATCTGTTTGGTATTAGTTTCACTTATTCTTGCGCAGTAGTGTCTCATAGTGGTTACGTACTTGAAAGTAGGTTTCTGCCACAGACCCACGAGAGTATCCGTAATTGGTTTCATCCTGGTTGGCCAGCTGTGAGATGTTGGTCAGTTTGAAGTTCTCGAGAGTGGTTTGTTTATTTTTCAGCAAGGGCACTAACTGTGCAGTGTATGCCGAAAATACCAAAAGGATGAAAACCCACCAGAAATGGGATATCACACGACCCGCGACGGATCTATAAAGCAAAATTGAAGGTGTAATTCACGCAGCAAAACTTGTTACATTAGCGATATCCGATAATGGCCTGAAATTCTCTCTCTCTCTCTCTCTATATATATATATATGTATATATATATATATATGTATACATAGTTCGTCTGTGTTTCAAGCATATTCTGAATACGGAATAATTGTGGAAGTAGTATCCTTAATAACGGCGAGCTCCTCTATTTTCCATGACTGGACTAAATTCACGCCATCGACCCGCACATTAAGTTATAGACCACAATGGGGGATATCCTTTATAACTTTCAACAAAAAAACCTCTGCTAGAGTTTTGTACTAAAACTCATCGATCGCTCATGCAACTATCATATTTACTAGGTTATCACCGGCCTAGTTTTTTTACGATTTTTCGAAATTCCATTGCTTTACCTTGCGTAGTACGAGTCGATATAGTGTGGCGTGAACGCATCGACCGTATAATTGAGCGAATTGTAAAGATCGTCGCAGAACGAAGCTGCATGTTCGACCCCCTTTTTTGAGTCTGCTCGGGCAACGCACAACGAAAATATGAACATGAGAACAAAGACGACTCCAAATGAGGACGCTATCATGATCCAGAGTGGCCAGCCGAATGGACGCAAAAACGTTAGCAGAATCTGCAAGTAGAAAATGACATAATGCACAAGCACGGTTATTTATGCAAAACAAGCTATTGAGGCCGTCTCGCTACACAAAACATTATTAAGAAAATGTTGACGACCTTGAGTCATCACAAAATTCGGTAGAAGGCTTTAATGACTCAAGTTTTCTTTTCACTGTTTTGTTGATCGATGCTCAATGATATACTTTCTAAGAAAAGACTTCGTAGAGCCGGTTAATAAGCTAAAATCACATTAATATTTTATTAATTAATAATATTTATTAATAATAATTATTATTTATTTATTAATAATAATTAAACAAAACTCTGCTATGCTTGGTTGAGTGAACCAACATTTATACTATAAATGGATAGTGCAAAATAGCTAAAGCTTGACAATCATCCGGTCAACTTTATGTATACTGTTATGCCAGAGGATCTGTCTCCCCTTACGTATTGAGATATACGTTACGGTTTCTTGATTTGATACAGTCGTCGCTCTCGTATCGAAAGCCCACCCAGTAGTCCTATAGGCAATTGTCTGCCAATCGAATCTAGCAAACCGATTGCTACTGTAACGCTTACTCTAACCTGTACCAAACAGAAGGGACGTTTCTATTGATTGGTTCAAATCGAATTAGGAGTGCAATCCTTATTGGCAATAGCCGACAAGTTGAACTCGCATACGAAGTAACGGAGGGCTCACAAAAGAGCTGATAAATTAGTTGTCTAATCGAAGTCTAACCAGAGTTTTATTCGTTATTTCATATATGCGCTCTATCAGGGCGAAGGCAAAATAAAAGCTAAATAACCAACGTTTAATAGAGGTAGACGTGGAAACATATGGGGGAGCTTCTTAAGAGTTAATAACACTATTGTAATGTTCCACGATTTGATTCTACCGGGCCCCAGAGGCTAACTCTTTACTGTTCAACTCCGAGGGGGCCAAGTTGACGTGTCCTAAAAATGTCGGAGAAAGCAAATAATACCCAAGACATAACAAAGTAAGAACGTCTTAAACCTCTATGTTATAATACGACTCTGTCAGATATTCAACAGTAGGCTGACATTTGGCATTTGAACCCTGAAGTTCGTTTACGATGCGGCTCATAGTTATCCAATAACATTTGCACGCGTCTCAGCACTTATTGTGCTATGTTATCACGCGCTAATAACGCTAACGCGCGATCGTAGCTCGTTGGTAGATGCGGAACGCAAGCACTTGAGGTACGACACCTACAAATGAGTGTATAAGTGAACACAAATGAGTGAACACTTACAACCGAAAATAATGGCTTTAATAAAAGATCCGATCAGTAGCTCACAGAAAAACAAAAATATAAATGCCTTCCGTCCCAGCGGCATTCGATGGAAACATTGATTGAGATTCCCTATAAGGACCCAATACGATCATCCGAAAATACAAAAACATGCGGTCCAACTTGCGGGACATATTCATTTATCATTGTGAATTTATCAGGCAGACCTTCAATAGTTAGCCTTTAACGACCTGGTGTAAAGCCAAATTAATTAAATAATGATTCGCTATGAACCGGTGGAGTGGAATTAGCCTGGAACATATTGCCTTGCAGGGACTCATCAATTAATGAGAAATTTGTCGAGCAGCATGCTAAGACGCTTCGCTCACGATATTTAGCTGTATGCATACCTAAAGAAACTTGCACTTCTGACACGCATATCGATGTGAGGAGGATCTTATTACTGTCGAAATGCCTATGAGCACTTACTAATCTTGCAAGGTTTACCAGCAACAGTCAAAAAAGAAAGTTGACTGATAAAAAAAGCTGTAAATAGTAGCCATGCATCCACCCAGTTCGAGACAATTTTACGGTGTTCGGTTAAGAACCATTGCGAAAGGAGAGCGAATTGCTGAAAATGGGATAATCCACATTGGTGGTTGTCTTATGCTGTTCCAATATGTGTTCTCTTTCTAAGAGCGGCGAACATATGTAAGTGGTGTCGCTTAAATGTAAGATACACTTAGTTTAGCCTAAGTGGTTTGACGCTTTGCACTCGGTTGTTCGCTAATCAACTAATGCGACTAGTGTCTAAATTATATTGCCATCTATTTCATCAGATCCAGCAGGGCTAGATATCGACTATCTCTTGCATATTATAAATATAGACTCATTTGCGATATGCTCGTCATGAGCATTGCCGATGCTCCCAAATGTGGTATCTTAACTGTGCTAAAGCACTGTATCTATGTATGTGCCGAAAGCGCCAGGATCATCCTATTAAGATACGGGGTCGCCGAGGAATAGCCGCCCACGAATACGTTGTACATGGTCACATATTGCGTAAACGGGAGCTGGATGTGTGTGTTCTATCAGCCAGGCGTTGGTTGCATACGTTAGTCGATTTGGGTGGCCGGAACGAGTCGCCTTCGTCTTGCTGGGCGCCGTCCCGGAGTGAACTGGGTGCCCCATTAGTCGCGCAATATTCTTTTAATTTAATTCTTTTAAATTCTCTACACCTCTCCCTCCCTCGTTGCAATGGGAGTTTCACCATGGCTGGGAAAACGTGCTAGGTTGTGGCGGCGCCTACAACACTGTTTCTATCCATCATGGTGGTCGACACAGTGGCAACGTAGCTTGCTGCCGTGGTCGCTGGCGGAGTTGTTGGATGGCGTGACCCGTTATGTCATGAGCTCGCCCCACCGTTTTGGCCTTCGGTGCTAATATTGTTGACCATCGCTGAAGACAGCTATTTTGAGGAGACGACTTTCAGCTGTGTGATAATTCTCGCGTAAAGACTTCTTCACCCTCTCGTTCGATATTACCATTCATGTAAACGAATCATCTCTGCTGATATGTCTTTTTTGTACATCTGCCTAATTGATGGCGGACAGCTTTCTACGTAAAACGGCGGGGCACTCTCTCGGTGCGAGCTAGTCATGAAGCGATATGTCTCGGCATAATGTCGTTGGTGAAGCTGTTTGGTTGTACGGGAAGAAGAGAAATAAATTAGGCCATTATTGGGAGAGAAATTGAAACGAGACATTCGTTCTATTCTCTCACCTGAATACAGTCTGGAGTTGATTTTTTCGAAGCAATCGCAGCTATTCCTGTGTACAGAAAGGGCCGGCTATACTCGATTACGCCACGGAGCATGCTCGATTCAGGGCGAGATACCAGTCCAAAATCTGCTTCCTAAAACATGCACAGACACACAACGCCCCGCAACCAATTGTGCATGTTGTCAATTATGTACACAAATTATACGCGCTTTAATGCATTTTTTTGGCAGTAAGCTGTAGTGTGAGTATAAGGTAATTTCTCAAGTGGAATAAATGTGAGTAAAAAAGGAGTCACCAATCACCTTTTGTACGCGCTAAATTCTGACTGGAACATGAATAATCCTCTCTAGAGCACATCCACGTCGAGCCTGTCTGCTCTGTCGTATCTAAGGCTTTAAATAGAACAAAATTCCTAAAATGACATTTTATCGTACTTCTGTTCTTTCTGTTGTCATAATTCTCGTGTCGTTGTGTTTTCTCTCACCTCTCGCATGATTTCGCCGACGACACCGCCCCAGCCGCCGGGTGCCAGGTTGCTCTCGGCTCCCAGTTCACCATCTTTGGACAAACGCAATTCGTAGCGGAATCCGATCACTTTGGCGAGTTCTTGCGCCAGGTCCACCAAGTACCCTGGAAACGCAACGTGATGATGATTAGGGGGTGTTTATTTCAACAGATGATATCAAATACTGTACCTGGTGGACTTTCAGACAAGCGCAGGTTATCGGCTAATTGATAGCAATTCACCCATATTCTCCGACAACAATACATTTATAATTGGGCAGCTGTCAAGCATAACAACTGAACCTTAATTAGGCGCTAAACTGTGATTGCCTAAGGGGAGAGTGTTGCCGACTTGAGACGAACATGTGTGAACGTAACTGGCACTAATTCATCTACGTATGGGTTTTGCTCGGGTTAAGAACATCTGTCGGAATGCAATTCCTAGGATTGCAGTTGCTCTGCCTAGTGACATCTACTATGCATTCCCGAGTTGTACGAAACACTTTTCATTATTCTTATTGCTCACCCTAATCGTTGCTGGGCATGCATTCATCCATCTCATTAAACCCAAATCTGGGCCATTTGGCAAACTGCTTGTAATGCTGAGGGTCTGCCTCGGCATACGACAAACACTAAAAAGCCGTTGTTGTTCGGGAAAAAAACAAATAAGCGACATTTCTGTAGGGATGAACTGTAGGGTGCATTTCCCCTCGGGCGATTTCGCCTTACCGCAAGGATGTGCGCCGAATGCACCATACATCAGCTGCATCCTCATCTGGTAGACAGAACGGAGCCACCGGAGAAACGAATACAAACCTTGGAATTTACTGTTGGGGTCAATGAGGCTGGTCTGCTCATCCTGCTGCTCCTGCTCGAAAAGGAACGGCTCATCGATAAGTGTGGAGATGATGTACGTTCTATCGCGATTCAACTTAGTCTCCTTTTGCTGCTCGACTCGCTGGGTGACCAGAGAGAACCCTTTGCCCGATTCCCATTGAGCAAACTGTAAACGAGTGCAAAGGATGTTGAGACGGTCAGAGTGAAAATCGCACGTGGGGATGTGTAGTCCACGGCGGCCTAAAACCGCTATTACGCGTACTCAGCTAAGCTTCTAAAATATGGCGAAAAAATTCTCGCCGAACGAATTCCTTCTTTTTAAAAAATACGTAAACAGACTAGCGATTCAGCCACACAAGAATGCACACAGGCTGTTTTCGGTTGTTTCTGTTGGCCTCATCCTGCTTGGTGGCTTGGTGGGTTCGCGTGCGCCTTGCGACCAGAGGCGACACGCAGGTGCACGGGTTCGATCTCCGCCGTTGCGCATTTACATTTATGGAGTAGCTGATGGTCAGTCCTAAAAATATTTATTAACTTTGTTTCTTTATGCTACGTAGTTATATTGTAGCAGTGAATGCGTTTTAGCTATTGAATACCTGTACGAGCTTGTCATCTTTGCCGAGTCGGATTATATCGATGACATAGTTTTTTCGGCAACCGTCGTTGTTGAACTCGATGCTTCCAGAGAGGCCTTGCACCCATCGCTGTGAAGTTCACAAACAATATCAGAACACAAAGGGGTAGGCTTGTTAACTCTCAATACAAGTTATCCACATTATTATGTAACTCTACAGAGACAGTGCATTGGTTCTGCGCTAGTTTTCGAGAAATTCACATTTTAAACTAAGCCAACTGAAAGCCTCCGAAGACCCGATTATGCGTTACGTATGGCAAAAAAAAAAATAAACAAGATATTATAGCTAACGTGTTTTTTTATTCCATACAGGACAGCTTGACTAGTTCATTCATTAAAATTGAAACTCTATTTCTGTATACTCGCTTCGGTCTTAAACAACTCTCAATTTGTAAGAACTGTGTTTCATAACAGCAAGTCAGCTGACTTTCAGCAACGCCTAGCGTCGTAGGTACCATCGTGTAACGTTTCTGACCGCTAGCTAGGACCTTAGTTTGCTCAATAACAAATAGTTTGGGAAATTTTTCAAAGTCGTTCGATCGTTTGCCAATCGGTGATTAATTCAACATGTTCCTACAAGGCAAAGGTTGTTTGTTAGAACTCCAGAATGTAAAGCGTTGTGAAGAACGCTGATACGTTCGTAGTCTAACAATATTATGTATGTCGTTTCAAACGTTTGCAAGGTACGGTTAGTGTGTTTCACTAACCCGTCGTCCTGATCACGATTATTTTCACCCATGTGTCAGAGCAGCTCGGCCGGGAGACAGGAAGGTAGGTTACTTACAGCCATCGACTTAGACACGCTGCCCATTCATCATGCAGTGCGTGTACCGGTCATATCCGTTACATTCAAGAATGTAGCCTATCTTCAGCCTTCATCCAGGTGCTGAGGTGAGAGACCAAGACGGGAAATTAATCTGACGTCGTTTGTCGTTCTGCTGTCGAGTTCGCAACCGATCCCAACCGCGTCAGCAATAACAGCGTCACGTAACACAGCTCTCCCCCTATCGTCATAATTGCGAATGAGACTTCTGTGTCAGGTAACGCTGGTTGGCCGTTGAAGGGTTGGGCCAATCACGCACACATTCCCGGTCTTCTTGACGAAACGTGTCGTCTCTTCCTCGGCCTGCTGTCTCTGTGTAGCCGCTCGTTTCGATCCCTTTCCTTCTTCAGGGTATTCTCTCGGAGTTGTTCTTGCGATGTCCGGTTCATCCACGTTTCACCGACGGCTTCGTGTCACACGTTCGCCGTTTCCTCAGCCTCCGTCCGCCTCTTTCCCATTTGGCCATCTGCTATCTATATAGGCTTCTATTTCTTCGGCCTTTTTCGTTGTCTAGACTGAGCTCTGCTTCGACTTGCTCAAGCAGTGCCCGGTTATAGGCCCCCCCTCTCTCTTTCATTATCTCTCGCTTTTCAGAGCCGCTCTCCGCCTTGGCTTGGCGTTGCAGACGACGCCAGCAAGAGACGGCCACCCGACTCGGTTCCTATGTATACCCCCATATCTCCTGGCTCCACTGTGCTGTGTATGTTAGTGTGCCGTAGACAAGCGCACTCGGCTGTGGCCATGGAGTCTTGGGAACTTTCCATTGCGCGCGCATCTCCCCTAAATCTCCCTGGCCCTCCGACCCAACCCAAGGGGGTGGCGGTCAGGGAACCCCGGGACGCGGGAGCGTTCAGGGGAGCGCCAGAGGGGGGAGGGCAGAAACAGGGTCGAATTGCCCCACCATGATATGGGGACCAAAAGGGGGGCGGGAGGTTTCGGCGGTGCCAGAAGACCCGCACAGCAACACAGAGACAACTTTTGAACGAGACGCTCCGATGAGGACGTCGCAAATTTTCGGTGAACTGGGTCGCGATGAACTGGGTCTCAACCAGCAACGGCAACGTCCGGCTATTGCTGTCGCTAGCCCCGGGACGTCAAGGATGGTTATGTGTCACGGAGCGGACGAAATGCAGACACGCCTCCCAATTGGGAAGGTGGGCGTGCGGTGGGCACGTGGCGTCCCAGATAGAAAAAACGCTGATAGCTCCCAGATGGACCACGAAAAAGCATGAAATACTTTTGAAAGTTGCGCGTGACCAGAGTTTAACGGCGGCCGCCGCCGCCTTCCGCATTCATGTGCACGTACGTGCACGTGCCTTCGTGGCATGGTGCCGGTTGGCGTCAATGAAGATATTCATGTAAATAACGTGCGTAGAATACGCGTTTGCGTGACATAGAGTCTGGTAGCTGCCAGCCGTATCGTGGACACGAATTGGATTTTTTTCGATAACACCTCTTCTTCACACTTCAGAAACACACACGCGAAGAGAAGGGAGCCAAGCGTGGCGAATCGTTTGAAAATACGTTAAATATGTTTACTATATAAATCAAATAATGTGTTCACTCTTTGCCTGTTTATACATGAAACCTCATGTTTAAGCACACAGTGTCCCACCTGCAGATGTGCATTGCCGAAGATTTAACCTTCGTTACACTGGATGGTCTGAAGTTTGAACAGGAGACCTTTTACAAACACGGACTCGCTCATTGTGCAAAATGAAATTTAGTAATATATATATAGAGAGAGGGAGCTAAAGTTAATTTGAGCGACCCGCAAGTTGAACGCAACGACCTCAGGATCGTTGTAACAGGGTCATTGATCCCGTTCAAGGCAAATAGCCTTTATGCTGCGCTATCATAACAATCATTTCCATATCGCCGTATGAGTACGGAAATTTCCTCTGCGGCGTGACATTGAATAATTATTTAGCTACTCAAATTCGTTCAGCCTTTCAAGATTTACGCGGTGGTAGCACTAGCCGAACGCAAGTGGCAGTGCAGCGTAATCCGCAAGGTTGTCACGTAATAAAACAGAGCAGGCCACAAACAGGGCAAACGTCCTGACTTGTCCTGTACGGCGTTCGAATGCGCACGATATTGGTCCTGCAACCTCGAAGGCATCGCTCAGAATATTGGAAAGGCCTTTGCCAATATGTTTCTAGACAGATATTCGTATCGTGTTGGCAATTTGCAAGTTGGCAAGCCAGCGTCATCCGATGCGTTCTGCCGGATCATCTCGAAGGGATTTGAGGAGTGATTTCCGAGCGAAGTGATGTATCGCCCCAATTCCCTGAAGACAACTTCCCTCGAATGGAGGGACTGGCGTCTAAGCACCGTCCGAGCCAGCAGATATTCGCAAAATGAGGCAATTTAAAATTTGTGGCACTCTTCCATTGTCGCGTAGCGCAGCAACAACCTTCGGACGCCATGTGTTGGTCGTTTTGCAACGAAACAGTGACCTTGTGAGGTCCAAGGAGAACTGCCATTTCGTAAAACCGACAGGTTACATTCGTTGCATAGTTCAAGTGTTGTTGGGTTGCAACATGGCGAACGCTGGAATTTACCGAAGCGATTAGCGCGCACGGCGTGCGTTTAGCGGTACTTGATTTCGACCGTATCGGTACTACATTTATGACCTCCTTCGCTGAATAAATTCCCCATTCGTCGATCAAGTGGAATGTTCGTTTTTCTGGGATGTTGTTCACCGAGTTATGACAGAAACAGCGCTATTAGCCGTACGGGTCGAGTAACCACTCTGCCAAAATAATGCCTGATACGACCGGCGACGGTGCGTCGGTCCCGGACCGGCGTGCCAACGAAAACCTACCGCATTTGAACCGACACGGCCCAGCGTTCAACCATTATACGTTCTCTACCGACTGAGTTCGAGCGCTTCAGCTTCGCGGAGTTCGCAACCGTCGACCATCGTGCTGATGATGAAACTCGTCAAAGCGATTGTACGCAATTTGTTTAGTAAGAGAGAATGGCCCCTTCTAGTCTCCCCCGAAGCGACGACCGACGAAGACTACAGCTACCCGTTGCCGCTTCTAAAATTGAGCGCTGACGTCAATAGTAACTATAGCGCTCGTAGTAATCTCATCAGCAATGGATTTATCCAAAATACTCCTCCAAGAGACTTTCACCTCGGCGGACTAACCTCCCTCATTGGATAACGAAGGCTGACCGGCGAAACACTCTTCGAACAGCTCCCGACGCGCTCCGTCACCAGAATAACTCGTGATCGATTTTAGCCGCAAGTCAACGTCGAAAATAGCTCAGGATGTGACGATGCGTTATTACAAAAAAAAATAACACACCAGAAAGAGAACCGGTTGGAGATGGATAGGCCGTTTCGGCCTTCAAATGTCCCTCTCGTTTCAAGGTTCGGGCGGCCTGAAGAGGTCACAGGATGGCGGGGGCGATTGCGTGCGAACGTCCGACAACCAAGATTTCTACGGACCTAGTCCGGAGCACCATGTACTTGTCGTGTATAAGGGGTTGTTTTGTTCTTTGTTATATATATATATATATATATATATATATATAT
>MNPL01022747.1:11514-24787 GCA_002081605.1 Tropilaelaps mercedesae
CGTCATAAAAAGACTTTAAAATGTGACTTCTCTGATTTTCGTTGTCACTGTCATGCGTCAAGAGTGTGTGGCCATAAGAGTGCTTATCAATATAGCCGCTCTCACGTAGTCTTGCTAAGATTATGACTGGAAATCTTCAACTCTAACATCCGACAATGTTTCAGCGAATTAACAGAAAAAATCCCTGAACAAGAGTCACGCTAATAACGAGGTGCTTGTTCTTAATAATCTATTAAAATAAATGGCGCAACTTGCTACGAAATGGAAAATTGTAACAAAGCGTAATAGTGTCCCAAAATTAAAAACTCAAAGCTGGACACGACCTTCAAGTATAAAAAAATATCCACAAGCTAACTCAGCAGACGCAAGTGACTAACGAAACTTCTTGTGAATCTATAATTTGGCACTAGTCTTTACGTTAACATAGGTCAATATTTTGAATTACAGTTCAGGTTGATAGTCAAAATACTGTTGATATTTACAATAAGATGGAATTTTAAAAATACCACTTGATGCGCGAGCAAAGAAGCACGTAGCTGAAATCAGATCAGTCGACAGCTTCTACAAATAATGAGCTCACAACTGTGCATAGGATGGTAAACATTGACCCGTTGGAATGTGCTGCTGTTATTTTCTAGTGGGCGCAGCGGCGTTGAAGCGTTAAGACGTTGATTCCATAGCAGACCGCCTAGGCTCCTGATGACTCCAGGATTGGAAAAACAGACATCCGCCACACAAAGAAACAGTTAAGGTACTATAATGTCAATATATCAGTAATTTATATGTGTCATATTGATTATCAGATATATATATATATATATATCCATTCTTAGTTCAGTAATAACTGACATTCGATACCTCTGAACCGATGTAAATTTTGGCCCATCGGAGAGATGCTTCTTTAGCAATGATATCTATAACATTATAGCTTCATTTTGATCTAATATATTCTAGGGCGTTTTCTTAGGATTACACGAGCAGTTACCTTAACCAAACAATTTCATTTTCTCAAAGAGCAAGTAGGCACGTATTTATGAGCTTGCTGTCAACGCTTCTGCCAAAGAAACTTCCCATAATTTGTGTGGATTATATTTAACCTATGAAAAAGTAAAATCATGCACATAAAACATGGCAAAGTTATTCAAATCAACTGCGTAGCTTGGAAGAATCACTACAAGCTTTTTATTTTGCTTATGCGTCTCAATACAATCCTCATAATTTATATATCGCTGTTACAATCCCAATAAAAATTAGGTTTGACTAGTGAAACTTGGAAGCGTATCATACCTTATCAATATTCGACATCTCTGGGGTTAATTTTTATATTATGTTATTATTTTAAGCTGTTTGAATGGCCAATAACAACAGGGAATTATTATAATATATTTGGCTAAATTTGGGTCAAACCAACTTTAGCCTGTTGGGTCTCAAACACTTAAGTATGAGTTCAACGTTTCCGTAAGTAAAAGTAGAACTTGTTGTATCTTGTTCAATTAATATACACGGTCCGCTTTTGAAGTATGATTAACATGGCTGCTCTTATTTATCTGCCAGAGATTTTATATTGTTAGTTAGTCACGCCAAAGTTTAATTAAAATTAAAAAATACGAAATTTTTCTCAAATAATCTATACCCATAGCTAGCAACTGCGAGCCGTCATTGCAATGTTTTCGACCTGCAACACACAATAAGCCTACCATAATTCTAAGGTGCTAGCTGGGAGTTGTCAGCTGTGGAAGCAGACAGGTTAGGCAAATATTAGCGGCGAGCTTATTTATGTGGCTGGGTTGTTGCTTGTAAGATAGCTATTGCAAGGCACAGGGTTTACTATTAGTTGGGTGTCCACTATAACAGACTTGCTTACAGAGTGAGTAGTA
Organism: Tropilaelaps mercedesae; assembly: GCA_002081605.1. Classification (NCBI taxonomy): domain Eukaryota; kingdom Metazoa; phylum Arthropoda; class Arachnida; order Mesostigmata; family Laelapidae; genus Tropilaelaps; species Tropilaelaps mercedesae. The sequence goes on from MNPL01022747.1 coordinate 13,392, forward strand.
TTTCGGCGGATGACGCCAGCATCTCGGATGGCAACACCTTCTCCAGCGAACATCGATAAACGTACCTGCGACAATTTAGGTTTTCGTTGATATAAAAACTGACACTGAATTTGGTCACGTAGAAATTGCAGTCTCTTAGAAAAGACTTTTAAAAACTAGACTTATAGCAAGGCCAAATATATTTTCTTGTGAAGGCCGAAATAAAAAATGTTTGTCTATAATTGATTGGGCTAGGGCAATCTTGTAAGCACCGGAAACATCCGAAAGAAAGAGGGAAAGATCTCCTAAACTAAAGTGCCCTGAACTCGATGAAATGTATAATAGAAGACTTTGTATAGTCTCAATCCCAGCGTACGCTTTTTATTATAAGTTTCAGATACAAGCAACTACGTAGACATATTCGAACTATGTTATTTCTAAGCCTCACGGCTACGTGAGCTATAGTTCTACATAACCGTATGATTGCTGCCTTTCCTATGCGAAAGCGTATAGAAAACATTGTCGTGTCGTTGACGTATCGTCCTGACAGCTTTGGAGCAAGAATTAGTCGATTCAATTATGAACTTTATATTCTAAGCATTATAGGGATTCGCCGAAGATAACCGATTTAACGTCAAACGGGTGCATTAAAAAGCCACACAAAATTATCATCTATAAGTTTAGGGAGGGTTTCTAATATGAGTGTTTTCTTTAAAGTTTCACTTTACAGCATTTTTTACTATATAACAAGGATAATATTTGACTCACAATTCGACGAGATGACCGAGCCCACGCAGATCTGGAATACTCGTGCGACTTAAATTTACTAAACGTCTGCAAATAAAAACAAAAGATGAACTAGTTAGTAGAAGAAAGCATCGTTCGTTAGACATCGAACCACATTACTCACCTGAGTAAATTGGTTAAAATAAAAACATAAGCATTGCACACTACCAGTGTTGTCCAATTTGTCAGATAATGTTTTGGCCAACTAACTTTATCCACATACATGTATTGCGCGTGTGGAACATATCGTATCTGTACAAAAAGCTGCCCTCCTCAAAAATGGGCTTCAAAGTGTCTAATTTCTTCAGCTAATTCAGAATCCATGGTGCTATGCTCATATTTCCACATTTGTTAGAAAACTTCAGTGCGGTGATAGTTTTCCGCGATTTTTAGCGAAGTAAAATCAATTAGGTGGAATTATTAAAAGAGACAGGGAAAGCTTAATAGATAAAAGTTGAAAAAATATTTAAAATTGTGTGTATGAATATGGTCGTCTTATGCACGTTAACGTAGTTAGTGTTTTCTAAAACATAGTTAAAGAGTGTGGCCTTACTGAAAACTATGCACAAATATAATACCGGCTCGATTCGCGTATGTGCTTGTACCTTAGATTCGAACTAAGTACCACTCTTTCATTTTTTATCAAAACGTCATAAGTTACATTATATGAAGCTAAAGGTATATCAGGTTAAATTCAATAACGTGCCTTACAGGAACACATAGAACAATGCAAATTTTTTATTTTTATGAAACATGCTCGCAACTCAAACTGTGTATAAAACATATAACTATCTCATCAGGTGAATCCTTTCATTTTTATCGTAGAGACATGGTCGAAAGACATGATGTATCTCATTCTGTATTTATAAATTGTTTGATAACATTTTCTGTGGTGTCTTAAATAGTAGCATTTTAAAGTCCATTAAAAAAATACATTATGCTGAACTCTAGCTGTTAATTCGATGAGTGCGCAAAGAAATATGTGTGCTTAGTCTTTGTTTGCTCAGTTTTAGTCCATAACTAGTTGCTGCTAATATCTATTGCTACCAATAAAAATACTACATAATTATCCTCATACAATCCTTCAAAAATATTGCGCCCTCCGTAGTAATGTGTGAACATGCATTTTAATGCGTTTTTTCAGGTTTGAGTTTTTGGTATTATATAAAGATATATTATTAGTTTTCATCCTGTTTTTATTCTGTCCAGCTTACTATAGCTTGACGCTCCGCGTGGAATAGACTGAAACATTGACTTTCTTAAAGGTCGAGTCTACCATAAATATATACATCTTACAATCACGAGTCTAACAATCAAGCCAGCCACCTGAGCGTTGTAGCTATGTTCTTAACAAGCATCGCTGACGAATGTAGAGATATTGACTTTGAGTATTTTTTTTATGATGCAGGAGCTTCATCAAAGTGTTCTAGCAAACACTTTATAAATTATGGCTTTCTTGCTTAATTTTCTCAGTAGCTAACAATACTGCCTATCAAAATTTACATTAGCCGTATTCAGCACTAAACTGGAACGTAATTTAAACCAACTTCGAGGCGAAGAATCACACAAATGAGAAACTTTCAGGTCCTTGTTCTCTGATAAATGCTTGAATAATAACGGCTATTATGATAGACGACGAACGTAGTTGAAAATATTGGAAAACAAGTATAATAATCTCATAATTGGTTGGTATTATAAAATATAGGATAAAGTGAATAACTTAAACTATGTTAAACTAAAATATGTTGAATATATAAAAAACAAGCTTCCGTGACTCTGATCGCGCTTGTACAAACCTCTAAAAATGATTTTGGGTTCCTAGAGGTTTGCGTAATACAGCTAGCGCATTCACAGAATTTCAAGTAGTTAATTCTTACGGAACCGCTTGGCGACGCAGGCTTCAGCCAGGAGCATAGTAGGTCAATTAATTAACAGGCTTCCAAAATATAATTGTATATGTGGTTCTTTGAAACGGTTTATCTATGCTATAACTCTCACCTCCTACATACGCTAAACCTTAATGTGCCTAAACACTACGTACTAAACAGGACTTTCGTCTCTTTGAAACAATAAGATACCCGTGCAAGAAAAATCTATCGGCAACGTTGTCGAATGAGAAAACCATCACGATGCTATAGCCTCTAATTGTAAATAATTAAAAACACTATAAGTAGCATTTTAATTAGCATACATGCAGACAGATTCAATCTGATTGCATACATTTTAACAGACGTTAAAATAGTATGAAGATGGGACATTTACACCATAGCATGTCCCGGTGCGAATAAAATTACGAGAGGACGGAAAAATATCAACCAGCTACTATGATAGCCAATGAAGGTAGCTGAAATAATGGGAAACACACAAAACACATGAGACAAAAATTTCCGGAAACTTACAGGTCGCTGAGGTTTTGGAAGTATTTGACGAGATCGAGGTCCTCAGCTTGAAGTGGAACTGACGAGATTGCTCTGAAAAAATGATATATATATAATTATATATATAATTTACAATAGTTCATCAAAAATATTTTTATATATATATATTTGTTGCTAGTATTACACAAAGTAAGGGTTTGAAATTTCATCAATATGATTCCTAAAATTGTCTACCCCAGTTCAAGGATCATCAGGAAAGTACTCGGTTTAATCTAAGCTATGACATAAAATCTTGTGAATTCAAATAACCTCGCTTCGAGCGGCTTGTACTACGCGATTGAAATGTTTTCAATTTGGCAGAAAAAGAACAACTCATATAGAATGTCTCTCGTAGAGCTTTACCGCCACCTCGTCATAAAAGTATTTTATGGCGATTGTCAAAAGCCAATCTTCAAAAACATTTACATCGAACAACAGTTCGTAGCAATTTTGTCATTAAAAAGTGTGAACTGGAATGTTTTCTGTTCGTTGAACGAAAATATAGCAAGGCTCATGCGCAACGTAACAAAAGAGACAAGTTTTAATTTACATAAACTACGAATAAAACAAAAAGTGATCTTCCTTATGAGCTGATTATTTTTTCTACGTGCTCACAGCCGCATCGGACAATAAGTCTTTTCTGCTACAGCCATCGATGAAGTTTGTTTTAACTAGGCTAGTTTACTAATCTAAATATTTTTCTTATAAAACAAGTCTCTAGATGCTTACCCGTGAATAGTATTTTGCGCTCAATATATAATTCGTTTAAATCTGATATAATTTTTACTAAAAATCAATATAGCTATTATTATTATTGTGAGTTATCTAATAATTGAGTGTAGCTCATTTTTCACAACAACTTTTGAGTCCTTAGTTTAATGTGTCTAAGTAGTTTTGTGAGTCCCGTTCCACGGATTGACCCATAAGCAACAGGAGAATCTTAATATATCATATTTTTAAAATCGATGTTTATGCTATAACAATGTATACCTAAAAAAATTTAAAGCTACACATAATTTTAAAGCGTAAAAGTAATACATCAGGTAAATTTGATTAAATGGTACAAGTACAGCCATGTTTACGTTTTTTTGCAGGCGTGGTCTTAGGCGTGACCGCCTACAATCATGCACGCATCTTAAGAATAAAATCTATAATGATCGCCCAGATGTTTTGCAACATTTCAAGTAGCAAAAATTAACGTAAGACCCATTTTTTATAAAAACGGAAAAAAAACAAATAAATGTACAGTATATGGAAGTCGACTAACTATCTAAGCATCATTCCTTTTGAAATAATCGTCATCATATGTATTGAAATTAATTTTAACAGAATGACGTCTGATTCCTCTCCATGTTGCTGTTGTAACGTTTTGCGACGCGCATTTGTACCGATCGCCTGCACATGTAGCTGGGGAAGTAAGGGGTGACAGAGGCCCTCGTAGCTCTACTATTCATTAAGCGATTCCCTGATCTCTGCACCTGTAGATCAGAAATCTGCCTATGGCTCAACGAGCTAGCGGGAACATTTCTGGTTTGGCCATGTTAGAACGCTAAATTCAAGGCGAATGCAGCTAGCCCACAAGAGCAATTCCTCGGGACGACACCTCTAAACAAAACACGCCCATCGACTTACTGACACACACGGTCATGGACGGCGATACAAATATAGCCCTTGTGGAGTTGCTATTTACATATAGACAGAAACCATGCTTGGTGCGCATACTAGTCTAAAACAAAGCGTAGGAACGGATTCGATAGGCAAACGCAAAGTCCGAGTTCTAACCTGCTATGCTGAATCTGCCGACAAGTTTGGCACAAGGATGGGGCTATCTACTACAGCATTCCGCTTTAGTCCGTCTATATAAGTTCACCTTGGGAACACCGCCTCACTGGCTCAAATGAATATTTACGCCTGCTCCCTAGGATCGTATTTAATCTGTTTGTATGTTTGCGTAAAACATTCAAATTTAGCTCATCATTTTAACGAACTAAGATGAAAGAGCTTTCTCTGTATGCGTAATTGTGCGACAGCTTTGCCTTAAGATAAAACATATGTTACAGTTTTTCTGCACTCGTGTAGAATTCTGATGTAGAACTATCTGCGGAATAGGCGTTGGTGTATTTAGCCTGAACGCCTTTAATCCAACGTACTCGTTCTTTCCTCCAAAATATTAATGTTCACATGTATGTACGCGTTATTTATATATACGCCAGATAATATGACGAGTCGCTTTTGAAGTAAACACGTATTCATTCAAAGTACGCAGCAAGTGATATGCGGCTAAACCCGATAAGGATCATCAATGCCAATGAGTTGTATCAGATTCTTCTAGGATCCTTAGTTATAACAACCATGGATAAATTATTGCGTTATTGACACTCGATTAACGCATGCAGTAGTTCTTGAATATAGATAATAAAGGTAATTGGCGGAATATTCTAGATTTAATTTTTATTAACAGTGCCTCAAAGGGCCTTCGCCACGTTTAATGTCTATAGACAGTCAGTGAAGACTGGCAGGAAGGCACCCCTTGTTAAACACACACCGATAGACAATTGAACATTATCCTCATTCCACTGCTAATATATACTGGAATAAACAACGTCCTCCAGCGTAGTTCAAAGGTAGACTTACCCATTTCACTATCTCTTAATGGCCTAGATTTCTTCATTCACTTTTTTTTAGTTATCAAACCAGTTTACCCTAGTGGTGGCATAGTGCCGCCACCCGAGTGTCACTCGCAAAGCCCTCTTCTAGCGAATTATCGGCCCTATTTCTTAAAGGTATATAGGTCCTAGTGTCCCAAAACTTAACAGGTCGTCGCCTCAGAACGACATTGTACTATATCATATCTCTGAGCAATTGAAAGTATGAAGCTGTATAAATCCCTAGTAAAATATTACTATACCCACTAATTAATTTCATAGAAGTTTTCTACAACTCTCAAAAACGTAATCATGAGTTCGGGCCATATTTGTCTCTCTTGCAATACACTATTCGTCAAACATTAAAAATTATCTATAACTTTTATATAGCTCACCTTTTTTTTGTAATACAACAACATAAGAAACAACCGGTACTACTATTACTATTTTGAGGCTTGTTAGAGGTAACACAAAGTGAAGTATAGGGATACAAACTGCAATACTTAAGTTTTAAATAGTGTTAAGGCTCTTCAGAACTTTTAAAAAGGCAATCATAAGTTGGACCCTTATTATGATTCTTGCATCGCACCATTCGCCAAATGCGAAATTATTTGTTACTTTCGTATAGGTCACTCTTTCTCTGTAACACAACAAAGTAAAAAATAACTGCTATTGTGATGAATGCCTCAAAATTTGTCAGAGAGTACCAAGTGAAACAAAAAGGTGAAAATTGCAACATTGAAGTTTTAGCACGTAACAAAAGAAAATTTTTAAACCTAGAATTCATTTTTCACTGTATGTATCATACCAATTTTAGCTTATCGTACAGTGCGTAGGCAGTTAATAATGAAAATGGATTTTCTTTCTGCTTCGACTGGCAGTTGGGGAAGCCCTTTCCAACATATCTAACTTAGAACATCGTTTGTTTATCAATGAGCAATCCATTTTTTCACGAGATCGACGTTTGACCGACTTTCCTGAACTTTCTTACACAAGTTTTATGAGAATAGTCTAATATATATGCTTCTGTTGTTTATATGCGCTAGAGCTATTATACATATATCGTTTTTCTGTCAGTTTTTAGCATAATCGCGCTTGTGAACGCAAGAATTGTGAACGCAAAAAGAAGGTCTACTCTTAAATATTGCATAAATGTCAGTCAGTTGAACTTTATGTGGAAATATCGGCAAGGTTTTACAGAGTTATTCCTCCTATACTTGCATCGATAACATCATAATCACTTATTTTTTTGTGGCCGTCACCCCACATTCATGCCCTGCGTGCAGTGCAGTATTGCCTGTTCGTACCTACCTTTTTGCTGTGCACATTTCTGCAGCATTAAGTAAAACTTTTCAAACGAACATACGATGTATATTGCTTCCCAAACTAAGAGAGTTATATATTATAGTATAAGTAAAATTATATATATATTCTCTAAATAATTGTACGAATTGTATTTTTGCGCCCTTTGTATAACAACAAAGGGAATTTATATAGAATTTAATCGAGTTATCTGGAAAGGATGGTATGATGCGTCGTTTACACATTATTATTGTATGTCAACGCGACAACTCCTCGTCTACCACAATTATCGCGGCTCGAGCGAAACGTAACCACCGAAAAAGTCTAAAGAATGTTAGGATTCCAAAGGATTTATCATTTGTCCCAGTGGAAAGGCGTGGATTTAATTTGCAATAGCAGCCATTTCTCACGCAGCTCTCTTTGTCTTTCAGGCTACGTAACGGCTCCGATAAAATAAAAAAATGGACCGATCTCGCTTATCTGATAACGAAACCATAAATTATTTATAGTCTAACGAACATTCTGAAAATAGCTGATATGCTGCGAATTATATTCGATCACTAACGCTTCGTAGTTAACTTTGTAGCGTAATCTAAACCTATTAATCATAATAGTAGAACTGAGTTGCGTATGGGTAGGCATATGATTCATGAAAGGGGCAATACTTTAAAGCGGATTATCAAAGTTGATCCGAGAACTCGTCTGATATTGATGGATAATGTCGATGATAATGCGACACGAGGAGACACGTAGGTGCACGGGTTCGATCCCCCTCCGGTGCACATTTACGTTTATATGGGGTTCGTCTTACGAAGTAATGCAAAAACTGCTACCGTGGAGGTTAAATTTTGGCTGATGGTCAGCCCTTAAAAAATAAAATATTTGATACTCTTCGTTATTATTATCATGCAAAATGTTCATTGAGCGTCTCCTATAGAAGCAATAATGATACACGACTATAAACACTTCACAGAATCAAAACATATGTAGTCAATAAAAAGTATAACAAGCATAAGTGAATCTGTCTACCGAAACAGACACTTCTATATAAATCACAGGTCAATCATAGGATATATAAACATCTAATTCATTTTTAAACCGAATTTGATAAAATGCTTTATTTTCCCTCTATGGAAACTGATAATATATTATTATAATAATGTGAGTACCCAAACAGCATATGGACTTAGAGAGCACATATGGGTATAACCATTGTGTTGGCTTTGTTTCACATTCAAAAACCATATGGGTACTCCAAGTCTCAACTAAAAGTACATTTACATACAAGTATTTACAACTATGAGTCGATTTTCCTCACTTAGACATCCTGAAAAGCAAAGCTAGAGCAGATCAGGGCAGCCTTTGTTTGCACCTTCTTTTCATCAGTCACTTCAATGTGTCTGCCTAGTTTTCGTCACGCTACAATGCTTCTTTTTGCCCAGATTCACCATTATGTTCATTGTGACTAAATAAACATTTCGGCATGCTTTCGAACACTCAAGAAAAATACGCTTATTTAGCAGCACGATCTGAGTGCGGAATCGCGATGACGATGTAGCAACAGAGAGGATGGATGTGAAGACAGAGGCGACAAGAACACTGTGCTTGAGGCAGCTGTGACACAAAAAGGCTGAGGGTCAACCGCTCTTCTTCACTGATAAAAATGATTAAAGTCTCGACTCTCGCAAATCCGGGTACACAGATTCTGCTAAAGAAACTAAACGACTACAATTCTTGATTGACGAAACAAGCCCACAACGATCCTTTAGACAAATGTCCAACAGTGCCCTGTGTGGTGAAAGAACTTGGGCAAGTAGTACAAAATAAACGATATTCAGATGAGATGTAAGGTCATCGTCGGCAATAGTCAAAATAGGAGTAGCAATATTTGGAGCAGTGTCGTGGTATACTATGCCAATTCTATTTGTGCTAACCGTTAACAATGCATTCTAAAATGTCATGGACAAGTGTCTGAGGGTTAACCTTTTCTCGACAAGACAATAACATTCACTTCATGGCTAGTGCGATACCTGGTAACTGAAACTGCCAAGGTGTCGCAGAAGTTACACTGACCAAACTTCTGGTCAACAGGAGCTTTAGATCGATGCAAATGCCTTTTGGAGCCAAAGCGCCTCTGTGGGCTACCGCATTCACACGCATCACAAATCGTTAATATCTGGATTAAAAAGAGCGACTAATAGCATGTACCTAACAAATCATACAGCGTAAGACTTTGTTCCTAATTTAAAGCTTATATAGGCTTTCCTGCCAATCAGTTGACCATTTTTCCCACGTTATTTTCTATGATCCTTGCTATGGAATAGGAAAGGATAGCGCTCCTTCTAAACCTTCAAACCTACGATTTACTGGCAGATTCTCCTCGAGGACTGCACTTCCTGGCAGCCGGTCGATAGCTGGTAATGTTATTGTATTTGTCAAACGTACTACAAGTAGGGACTTTTGATTTGCAGTCTTTCCCCACTGAGACTAAATGGGATAAGAAAAAAAAGTAGTGTTAGAGAATTGTTAAAATATTACGCGTTAATAAGGCAAGAGAAGCTTAGACTTTGGTGGGCAAATTAAATGACAAAATTGCCTCAATACCGAGCCTCTAACTCTTAACCTTCCCTCCACAGTGAAAGCTCCCAAAGCACTGAGGGTTAGAATACTAAATAAATTGCCGTAATGAAACGTGTTAACTTGAAGAAGATTAGGCTGCTTTGAGTAAGGCATTTGTCCTGTACTACCAAAGGAAGTAACAATAGAATCGATTTGCGTTCGATTCTCAAAATTATTGTGACCGCGACTACTAATGTAATATTAACCTCCATAATGTTTTGTTTACCATCAATACTATTATTTTCCGTGAAGATCCTCTCTTGCTTGAGGGCGATGAGAACTTATCTCTCTCAATATCGTGACATCCTCTATCGATCTACCAACAGCTAGTGCAAGATCTAATTCGTGTTTTAAAAAACTATTGTTTTTTTTTACCGCCTTCCGCTTTTTCTAATAAATGACATATGCAGATGTATACTTTTTGGCGTCACTGTACCCAAATCTACCGAATATTCGAAGGAAAAACCTGTTGCCCAAAAAATCTAGAATAAATGTATGATTTATAAAAACTACACCAGAAAGAAATACAAGAAAGTACTTAATAATTCGGAACACTCTCTCCACGCGCTTTTTATTTGTATCTCTACTGTGGTTATTGATCTAAAAATAAGTCGTAAGAAAGAAAAACAATTGTCTTAATATACTTTTGTTTACTCCTTAACAACGCGACGGCAACATCGAAGATTACTACTTAGGAGCTACTGTGGGCTAAAATAAAACTTAATGCGTTTTTCCATTCACCATATTCAGTGTTACAAACTAAAAAGTTCCCGGCAGAAAGCAATGTAGCTTAATATCAAAAACTAAAATATTCTCGCGAAAACTGGTTCCAGTTCACCCTACTGTGCGATCTCAAATTCGTCAGGAACGAGAAAAACTGTTAGAATCAATATTGCCAAAACTATTGACGGCAGTATTATCGCCTTTTAGTTTAGACATTTAATATAATATATTTAGAGCCTAATGCTATCGAACGCAATGAAACTAGATAAGAGTGACTCTGTTTTCAGTGTTCCATCACTTTGTTTAATACGGTGAAGCTCATAAGTCGTGAAATGAGGTAAGGGCATAGAAACGATAGCCAACTTGACGGCTGCTGAAACCGGCTTGGTTCTGCCGAAAATGCTCTCGGATGTGTAACACTAAGTGCCGTGTTATCGATGAGTGATTTTTGTGAATGCAAACCTTGATGGTGTAGTTTATGCTGTAGTGGCGCCAGCTGCTTTGGATTTATGGGTTTACTGCTTATGGGTTTTATTATACTAAAGCTTGTTAAGCCCCGCCAAATTTACGCCATACCTCATACTTGTAGCTTGTTTTATCCATATAGGGTGTACTATCAATGAGACCAGTCTAACGGCACATATACGCAATGGATAAGCATATACTCCTGAGTGCTGCACATATTGAACTATTGTGGACGTCAAGTTCAGATTAATTAAATTTCACATCCAGTACACATATATCCTTGTAATGTTCATTGCTAACATTCTCATTTAAAATGCATTTAACCGGTATGACCCCGCTTTTTCTTATCGTCAATCCTTTCCTGAGCTGTGGCACAAGAGGATACCACAATACAATTTTTTAAAGCTGACCATCAGCCAACATTTAACGTCCACGGTAGCAGTTTTTGCATTACTTCGTG
>MNPL01022750.1:0-10230 GCA_002081605.1 Tropilaelaps mercedesae
TATATATATATATATATAGAACGTGTGTCAAAATATATCTATTAGCAATATACAATATTAATCAGCTGTGCAAAACAGCATAGCATTAGAGGTTCAAGGTGAATTTACACGAAGACGGCAGCTAAAGGATAAATCGATAGGTAAGATAATACATGAGCAGGAAGCACCTATGGGCACACATCTGTCACACAGGTTCACCATACGGCCAAACAGATGGAAGACGTTCAAACAGGATTGAAATTTGGAAGCGCGGCCATTTAAGCAGATGAAGAAAATGAACTCTACCTGGACACTTTTGCAATCTAGAAAAAATTATTTCATTACAAATACACTTAAAAAATACACTACAGGCACATCAGGGATGGACTGCACTGGATATCCTGCTTTGTGTTCAGTCATCCTGTGGTTATTTTCAATAATAAATAATATCTATCCGACATTCTCCACCAGTAAGGGCCTTGAACCTGTCGGTAGTAAAGTTGTCTCACGCAAACCATGGTCAATGTCACTATTGTCGTCAACGTCTGTGTGAAGAACAATTAAAAGAAGGCACAAAGCAGACCCTCTATAACAAATATATATATCTAGACTTTGAAGAATATATATGCACATTGTAGACTTTTTTCACGGTTACCTACGAGTGTTCTTTTTGTTGTATGCGTGTGAAAACCCTTCGCTTACTGCTAGTCACTGTTAGGACACCAGGCGAGGGCTGGTCCAGCCAGTCAGTCACTAACGGCTCTAATTGGCCTTGCCATTGAGACGTTGGGTCTATTTCAGCGAGTGTTTTGCCTGTCTATATTACGAGTTAATTTACCATGCAGATTTCTGCTTAGGAAGACCTTTATATTATTCTTTTGCTTCTCATGAGTAACCGGTTTCGGCCAGTTGACCATGGCAAGTGCAGGCAACAATCACAATTGCGATCTGTCAGGAAGACCATTTTTCTCACAGTTCTAGCCACGCGTTATGCTGTTCTACGATGGGCTTTCAAGCTTTGAGCAATCGTATTAACCTACGTAAATGTCAGGTAGTGTGCCTGGACAGCATGAGGTCCCTTTTCTGAGACAACCGGCTAGTCGCCCCACGCGTTTCGACGAGGGCCGCCTGTCCATAGCATACTGAAACGCTGTAGATGGGTTAGCTTTATTTACTCGTTTGCCGAGGAAACAAGCTATAGAGACCATCATGAACCAGCCTTATACAAGAAAGCTATCGACTATGTCTTCCTCGGGTGGTTGAATCGGCTGTCACATCAGTGGTGAGAGTAGCGACCATTGCTTTTTCCTATAGGCTGAACAGGACTTGAAAGTCTTTGCTCTGGTATAATGATGGGCTTTTATTTTGATCTTTTACCTACTGATGACGGACTAGCTGACTACCGACTTGCACTTAGTGTATCTGTCTCTAGCGTTTGGTGTCGCGCGTTTGGTAAGGCGAAACGTGGCAACATATTATGAACAAAGTCATGAGAGTCCACAAAAGGGCTTTGCTTGGTTTTAAGTTCGACCTGTTAGCTCTTCAAACCTTGGTGCATATTTAGCCAACTTTTTTGAAGATCAGCAAAACACTTAATCCATGGCCTTGCTGCGTGAGATGCGGTCACAAAAAAATTCGTGAACATCGAACGTTGACTGCACAATTCGAGGGTGTTGTGCTAAAGCACATGAGTTTCACCTTGCATGCGTGAGCTATTTATAAAACATGATCATTGAGACAATGAAACGCATAAATTATAATACGGGTGCAATGGACTTACGTACTATCTAATATAATCATAGACATATTTAAAAAGCAAGTGCCTTGCGTATGCTGGTCACTGATGGCTCATGGCTATGCTGATTGCCGTAGTTGACTACGTCGAACCTCAAACACGTACCAACAAATGTATCGTACGTCTCTTATATCATCTTTCATCATTCAGTCAAGCCCCTAAACGAATGAAAGTAAAAAACAGTATATATCTCGAGCACTTAGAAAATACAAACGTCTAGGAGTATTATCAAATTGTAATGTAATAGCTCTGAGTAGCAAACGTCATCTGACATATCTACTGAATGCTAATGAAGTCTAAGAATAAATCATATTACAGACCACAAGCTTTTGTTATTAGTTATATTCAAAATAGTGTTTGCCGTATAACAAAGTTCAATGAGCACAAAGATGAATGATATACCTCTCACATATACTTATTTAAACAATCGACTATCTGTATGCTTACGTCTATTGCTCAAAGATATGTAATAGAGTAAAATACTATATCCGGCTTAATAAACTGTGATTTTAAAGTCCATTGGTCTATGATAAACCGTATCTTTATACTTGATGTTGCGCATCTTTTAAGATAGGATTAATGACTCAATTGAAAATCTCATGCTCCCCCGTAGTGTTTTCATCCAGCATTGGTTAAAATTTTTGCAACTGGCATTCCGGAAATATTACAAACACGCATGCACCTTCTTATTGTTGGTATGTTACGACTGCACAGAGCAAGGCAGTTTTATGTATCACTTTTAATGGCTGTTATATGTTGCTACACAGCTTGGTACGCATGAATCTCCGCGGATACATTCCCAAATCACGACATTTCAAAATCACGCATAGCTCAGTATGAGAAGCTCTTACGTCTTCTTCTTTTCTTCTTCTTTTTCATAGTTTTTTTACACTTTCTTATATTATTACTTTTTTAGAATTATAAGCTGTTACGGCTCCCTCCATGTCATTTTTGTTGCCGACTCTTGTTAAAACGTGTCTTTGGAACACTTATTTTCTACACAAATTAAAATGCACATAAAATATATTTTAACTTTCAATCGCTTCCAAGTGATTTAAACGTCAGTCCCGTTCATCTGTTTGTCAATTCGTACAACTCGATGCAATCGACAATAGCTTTAGTTACATCGCAAAATTTCCTGATTTAAAGCTCAAAATATGGTATGATGTAACGATGACACTTTCAACTATGCATCTGTAATGCCAATAGCAGGATTACCATAGTACAAAACATGGACATTACCGGACATTATGGACATTAACTTTCTTTCACCTATTTTAAATTTACAGACATCACCAGAGGGTCGTAGCTTCACCATCTGCAGTACGATCAATGCTTGAGATTATTTTCACGCTGCTATTGAATGGACATTTGTTTTTAACCATCTGAAACGGCATTCGAATTATCATATCACTTCTTTATATTTTCCTCCCATTAATTCCGCCTCAGTGCTCTTGCTCGAGTATTAGAACAGCTTGGATAGGTGTGCCTCTCGTTGAGGCTCATCACTCGGTTTTGAGTTTGAAACACGAATCGGTCCTACCCAGCTAACTAACTTTCGTTGCCTCATGTCATTCCTTTCGTACGCACAACAAGTTGTCTTCTACAGCCGTAATACAACATCGTCCAATGGGGTGGGTGTTCTCTCGGAGAAATCGGGTCGCGTTGCGCTTTGTGTTTACCATTGAAACCGAAATCGAGACCAGGCTTTCTGCGTAGCGTTTCACGGCTGAACCAAATATTGGTCTAAAAATATCTTCAACGCAATAGAATACAATTCTCATATTCAGTATGATTCCTATTGCAAGCGTAGAATACAATAGACGCATTGGTACCAGAATGTAGTCAGTAGTATATAGTAATGTAGTAGTAGTATAATCAGTGTTTTAGATCGTAATTAAATCAGATATTTGTAGGGTTGTCAGCCCTGTTGAATCAGCAAAACTGAGACTAGCCGGTAAAATTAGTGTAGTGCTATTTTATGCCATGGATGAATAATCCGAAAAACCTATAGAGACATCATTGTAAAATTGTGTCGTTCCCTGACCGCGTGATTACTTGCTTAAGACGACATGTTTAACTCATATCGGTTAATATTTCCAACTAACCTACACTTCTGAATATTAAATTTGAGTCACTTGGTAGTTGCCGAAAGACAATCAATCTGGGGTCTATCAACGTCGGGTTTCATCAATGATGGTGCAACTATTGATGCAAAGTTTAGAGAGGGCATTACGTGGATGGTGACAGCTTGATAAAGTTTGTAGAAGGCACCACTTAGACGGTGACAACTGGAAAAGTTTATAGAAGACACCACTTAGATGGTGACAGCTAGATAAAATGTTACAAATAATTGGAAAACTGATATTCCAACAGAATAAAACATTCCAGAAATCTCATCATTGTAACGAAGTGAGAATATTGCTTCGATTTATCTGAAACATACTTTCCAAAACCGCCGTACTAGTGTTACACAATATACAATAAATCTCTTACTTCACCATACCATTTTCAGCATACCGCCTTAACGTCCATCGAATTCTTTCAGGTTCAATAGAAACGCGGAAAAAGTAAACAAAATGAATATAATACGACACGTAGCGCAAAGCCCCGTAGATACTTGGCGGGCTTGCCCTGCCGTTTGAAAGGCGACATGAAGGTAGCCGCGTTGTGAACTAATAAAAGTGCAGCGTTTGAATCTACTCATGTCCGGATGACTAGCCTGTCATAGCGTCCAAGTGAACTCTAGCAAATTAAAGTAAGTGGGAGAAATAGTTTCGCGTCGGTGACGTCATGTTCACCTCTAGCAAGACCTGAAGTTTGGACCTGAGAGAACCCTCTAACCGCCTTTACAGGTGTCTTGCGGCTAACCTATTCCGTCTCCGCTGTTGAAGAAACTGTTGGCGTTTCGCTGAATGATCTGACGCGATATCTGGGTCTATTGGCCGCCTGGTTGATTCAGTGTTATATTGGCCGTTTGTGGCATGTAGAGGTAGAGCTAAGCTTAACCGAGGAAGGCAATTCCTGCAGGCTGCTAGTTTGACGAAAATATTTGCAAGTGCATGGCAAACTCAAAAGCAAAATAATGAAATTCGAATCGTGCGTATGCATACAATTCGAATGCATCTGCGTATACCTACGAATCGTATGTATGCATACAATTCGAATGCATCTGCGGATGCCTACTAAACAGGTACATTTAGGGTGCGCGGTACTAGCTATCTACTTTAACGTTCACTGTCAAGATGTAAACACCATCACGTTATTGGATGGATACACATATGTAGACCTCTGTACTGTTCGAGAGAATGTCTAGGTGATCTAGTAAGCTGCAAGTTAAGTAAATTAGTGTTATTTCAAGATGTTTGGACCTACTATTGTTAGCGAATATTAAGTGCAATGCATCCAAGGCAGCGATACATGGTCGCCGACTTTATCTAGAATTGTTGTATAAAGACCATTACAAAATAGTTTCCATGTAGTTATGGTACATCCATAAGTATTAATACATGTAGCCTCATGCTAGTTGTAAGACAATCTGATTTGTTAGTACTCTCAACTCTCGTTGCAACAAAGTGGTTCACGCATTTCGTTATACACGGTCTGTCTGATGGAAAATAAGATTCCTACCTGTTGTTCGCGGCAAAACAGTAACGTAAACCCTATGTTAATTTTTGTACTGACCCTGGACGGTCAATAGCATCAAATTAGCCGCGTCTTTTTACCACGGCAGACCCACTTCCGCTCCAGTATGCGGGGTACTATTCTTAATATTCGTCATTTATATCCACTCCCCTTCGCTCTTGTTAGCCCTTCCCGTATGCGATCTGCTGCGTCACTGCATTCTGTTTCAGAGCTTGTTAACTTAATTCCCACTAGCATTTTAAGGGAGAGCTAGTTCTGCTCTTTTTCTGCCCCGTCGTCCAACGGACGAAGCGAGGGTTCGTCTAATCCAAAATTCCATCATGCTCATAGATTCAATAATTACACCTAGCGTGCATAGCTCCCGATATTCGTTCTTAGGATTGTAGGAGAAATTCTGTTTTCCGAAAACCAATTCTCTCGGAGTACTTTCTGAATGATCAAACATCTTTTCAGGAAGTTTTAGTGAAAACGCTTTGTACCGCAAAATGGCTCAGTTATCACAATGACAGTTGTTACATGTAGGAACTAGCTACATCAGAATCTTTATGTGTACGCTTGCCTTGACATATTAACAATAATTGCATGAGCACGGAACCCATTTGAATAATTTAGTAGGAAAAGGTGGCTACGTCTCAAAGGCTACACTATGGAAGCTGATTCGAGGAACAAGCAACAAAACATTAGTCTTATAGAAAGATCATGCCACTATCGCTCCAAATGCCAATATTTACCCGGTCCTTGTGAATAAAATTACAATTCATTTTATAATTCTGAGCGTCAACATATTGCAGTCTAGCGCGCAAATTAGCAATTCGGCGCTTAATAAACAGCTTTCGTACTTCATAAAATTAATATGGCGAAAGAACGCAACTTTTTTATGCCCGAAATTGGGCCGAGTTTACCTCTACAATTTATCTACAGTTTTTGACAAACTTTCTCCTTGCTTAGAATTGTTAAGTTTGGGTGGTATGTACACCGGAGTAGTAAAGGTCTTGCATACGTTAATTTAATTCGTTTAACAATATTTGTAAACTGCTTTGATGTAAATCAATGGAGATAAGAAAAAACTCGGAGTTGATTTCGTGATAATGTATTTTTTATTTCGTTTGATATGTTTTACATTAGAGTATTAAAAGTCGTCATCTCTCAGTTAATTTGTGTGTGGCCTAAACATAATTCGTAACGCCTAGAAATCTTTTGGTGGCATCGCACTTTGTTGGTCGTTTAAACCATTCTCGTGACAGGATCAAAAACCTTTCGAAAATTGCCGTTAAAGTGCTTTTTTCTAATTGCGACATAAAAATAATTGTGCCATGCCCTTATACATGGAAGTGCTTCACGATGGAGCGTTATGGAAGCTTGTTCGAATATTTCATCACGATGCGCGCAAGAGGCAGTGAACTAGAGATGAGGCTTAAAGCAGGTTGCTACGTTCTAGCTGTGCACTAATTTTTCAGCACACTTTGCCTCGCTTTAGTTGAAAAACAGTTTATGTGATTTTTACCGCTATGGTACTGTTTGTAAGGCCTCGAACGGCCTACACGTGCTAGTAGTATAGGACTGGTGGTGACCAAACACCGAACAGCTTAGGCCCCGTATACATGCCGCGGATTCAAGAATTGTTCTATAAAATATGGGAAATATGAGTGTAGTGCATTGTGCCAATCTTTGAACCTAGAATCGGACGAACTTAGAAACCCGACGTCAGGTCACCCACGAACCATTAGCAGAAATTATTGGATTAGCTGCAAGGAGCTTTACCATGAAACATCATTTTTCTGTTACTCAAGAAAAACGTCTGTCACAAGCATTTTAGATGATCGGGTGGCGACTTGAAAAGCGATTTTGTATTTTGATTTCGATTTGGCAATGAAACCCTCTTTCGCATTGGATTACTGCATAGCATTGTTCGAAAAATCTACCGTCGCTGCTTAAATACGCATAAGTTGCTTTAGGGTAATAGGTTTGATTTGAATGGTAGTTGCTCTGAAGGATCATACTTAGGTGATGTATCCACCTAAACGATAGTCCCTTAAGGCTGATGTTACTTCACGCAACTTTGGAGCATCTTATACCATATGACGTGATGTGTCCGTGATATACATGCACGCAGTACTATTAGGAGTAAATTAGAAAAGAAAGCTTTCAGCGTCGTCTAAGATCCACTTTCGTTAAAATGATTGCGAGCTAGCTTCGAATAGAGGAATTACGATCAACTCACCCGTTAATTATAACCGTTTGATCTATTTCGAATGATTATTGTTGAATGCACACGTAGAGAACAAACGTGCCATGTAGACACATATGCCATATTTTTTGATGCATTTGTATATCCATGTTAGGCACTTCAAGGCTGCGGCGGGATTATGACATGCAATTCGCTTGTTTATTTCTCAGCAAGCCTTTTGCTTGCATATCCATAAACTAGCCGATAGCAACAGTTGTTAGTTTTGTGGAGCACAACAAGCAAATGCTCTATTTAAAGATGTGTGGATATGTTGGATACGACGAATGAACCGTTCAAGTCACGTCTAAGTTGCAAAGGCGAAGTCAGTAAAAACTACTGGTCAGTTCTGCACTGAACCATTGCGCAGCATCTCTCTGATACCCTTGGAAGCAAAAAAATATTTTCCAAAGGATAAACGTCAATATATATAAGGGTAGGGAGCTTCCCCGGCGTGTTGTACTTGTGGATCACATGCGCGCTCCATCGTAGCATCAAAGGCAGGCACCCGTCTTGGTGCTATCGTAAAATGCTGCACAACAGTATATCCCACTTATGCTGCTTGTCATGGTTGTCTTTTATTCAGTTGGACGCTGTGTCCTTTTCTGACGTGTACGCTTACGCTAAGTCGCATCTAGCGACAAATGACGTCAGTTGGAGTAAAGCCATCTAATGGTCCAGGAATACAGAGGCGCATGAAACATGCTACTGCGTGCCATCTGAATTAAGTTTAGAGAACAACTGGCGGTAAATACTGGGAGTGGAAATGTCGAGTGGCTAGCAGAGCTAACGCTATGAACTACGAAAGCTAGCTGTAACCTTCGATTAACCTTGATTGATCCATCAGATCAAACTGGCGATCCGCGAAGAAATTTTTAGACAGTTCATCAGCAACTAGATTTGTCGGCTACGGGAAAATGCATTGCTAACAGGAAACATTGTCAGGAAAGGTCTGCCGGGGATGTTCGATAGCTGACCTCATGGCTAACCTGCTAGAGCAAAAATGACCTGGCAGCGGCGCGCTTCTCTCATAGTATAGGTGAATTAAATATTGTAGACAATGTGTAAATATCGTATAAAAGGGAAGCTGCCGTATGAAGGTATAAGAATATGTATACAGGGTTTGCCTAAGTTTGTCGTTTGTTTACTAATAACGACATTGGTATGTATTCACTGCCCTGAAAATTATGTGGTTATGTGCAAGCGGTGCGTGTGCGTTTGATACAGCGCTAAGGGTATTTCACTTCAAATACAGAAGCAGTAAACTTGACGGTCTCCTTCAGTTAACCCTTAGACGTTCTTGGCTCACGCAGGGCGAATGTATTGTTAGTGACGTCCTTACCTCCAACCGTGAACCTCGTCCGCGGCGAAGATCCCATCGACGACCGCAGCAATAAATTGGCCCCCCGTAATAAACAGCTGGTTTACTGTCACCAACTTTCCACGGTATTTTGTCGGCGACACTTCGGCAATGTACATCGGTGTAGTCATTGAGGAGAGGCCTATGGAAGTATAGTAAAAGAGTATATGCTGTGTTAAGTAAAAATGGCCAGAGTGATGGGCTATCATCAACTACATTTATTTTAACCAAGTCCTCTGCGTAATGGAGATTGCAGCATCAGATACCTTGGCCCAGACAATATTCAGCTGTATTTTACCGTGGAGCATTAGCGGTAACAGCATGTGCCCTAAGGACGCTTGTTTTACTGGAACTATAATTTTGAAATTCAATTACAAAGCAATAAGAATCAATGTAGCGGTCGAGGTGTTTTTCCGCCAAGTGGCGCAAACTTTAGTTATAATTTAATATTTACTACGGGTGGCAGCTGTGCCTAGTAAAGATTAACCCTTGATAGCAAACATACGTTGCCTCTGGCAAGACACACTCCGCATATGCTCTTTGTGCAGACTTTTTATGTTTTTTAGTTGCAGTGGTTCATTACACCTTTAACTCCCAATTCAGCGGATCGGCTAAGGTCGTCTGATTAAGGTATACTAATAAAAGGAATGCGATGGACAAATCGTGATACATAGATCTTTTTGATGAAGGCAAGCCTTACTCCCACCACTTGTTTCTGTGCACATAGAACGTACTAAGTCGATAAAGTGTTCGATCAGCATGACGCAGCCAATATCATAGATTCTAGACACGTATTTTTTTACAATAAAATGTCGCTGAACGCAAGGTTATACCAATGTACAAGGGTATTGTAGAAGTATTTTCACAGTAAAATAAGAAGGTCGCAGTGGATTTCCCTAGATGAGCTACTACGCCACAGTGTGAGTTTAGAAGCCTAGAGTGTTTTTAGGGATACCCTGTAGATATTACTTTGTACCGCTATGACAATAGAGCAAAACGCAAGTGTAGAATAGGGCACGAGAACTGAAACTTAGTTTAGTCATTGGAATGTTGTTCAATCATGTTGGCTTCAGAAGCACTGCAACTGAATAGGTAGACACTGTAATCTGTTATTTTTTATAGTAACCATTCTTCTGTTACAGCGGAATCATCTGATAAAATAAAAAAAACATAGGTCATTTCGCTCTCAAAACCTGTCCTCCACGCCAACCTTGAATGAGCTAGCGC
>MNPL01022767.1:5215-28295 GCA_002081605.1 Tropilaelaps mercedesae
GACGAAAACGACTCGAGTTCCCGCGACTCTGAACACTCGTACTTGTCGCCGCGGCCGCCGCTTTTGGCCTCCTTCTCCCGTTCGCCCCCGAGCGGTTTCAACAACGGCAGCACCCCACTGGGCTCGGCAGATAGCGGGGCCAGATCCCGCGGTGGTTCCTGTCACATATCGGCGACATTTTCGGAAAGTCAATGACAACAGACATCGCTAAAATATGTTTATAGAATTGGACACCTCGCTGTGGGTATGCAAACTATCATGTCGTACCGTTTCTAGTTCTAGTCGGTAGGTGGGGTTTTTTTCTAGCTGCGATAGAATCATGGCGACCAGGTACAAAGACGTCGTCGACTTGCGCGAGCTTGAAATCATACACGGCAGCGGCGAACCTAAAGCGGATAAAAAAATTCATTTCTTCGGGATTTTTCCTTCCCGTTTTCAGGCGCGGAATAGCTTTTGCGTCGTGTCGAGCAGCTCTAAGTGCACGAACCGTGCAAAAACCGCGGAATTCGCACGGGCAAATGCCAGCTTTAGGGCCACCACCATCAGCAAGTTAGGCCGTTTAGGGCGCATTTCCGACTATACAATTATGCTCGGCAGGCTCAGTTTATCGCTAATCCCCACAGTACATTCATTCCCGGTTAAGTTCTTCGAATCGAATGGCCATCGTAGCTTCCGCTCATGGCTGCTCTCTGATATGCCATTATTGTGTGTATGTGTGTGTTGTTTAGACAATAGCAATTCAATGCAAGAAGAACCTTGCAAGAACGAATGCTATAAACAATCCGGCTAAACGTCCTATCATCAACGTGGTACGAGAAACGTCGTGAAGATATAGGCGATATATGAACGCTTAGCCGAAAAAATCTCAGTGTATGTTTCCTTTGGGCTTACAGCCACTCCATTTCTGGTTCACTGTTCTTACGTTGCCGTGAAAAACACTCCGCGTTAACAGGTCGGCCACTCAGACGATACATGCAGGCGGCTCAATTAAGAGTACGAGGCTGGCAACACATTTCTAGCGATAGACCGTTCATACAATTAAACCCTAGCTTCTACCTCGCGTAACCTGAATATACGTAGTACATACAACTCAAACGGCACCGACTTTATCTGTGTGAATTTGTTTTTTTCATAACAAACAGCACTAACAAAATTGTACGTGACCTCGCTGTCACAGACCACCTAACGCGACGCGGGGCAAAATCAAGTTCACACCTACGCCCTTGCTTAGTTGATCTACGACATCCTGGCTAAGTCGGCGCACAACGACGAGCGGCATGGTTCGGTCGAAGTCGTCGATACCGCAAATCTTCACGAAGTGTTCACACCAGTTCTCTCCGAGAACTACGGCCCCGTCGACCAACTCCTTCGAGATGCGGCAGCGCACGCGGCCGCTCAGATCGCCCCAGAGCATCCGGAGCCAGAGGGTGTTCGAGCATTTCATGCAGTACTGATAGCCGAAAAGGTCGAGAAGCCATGACGCGATAAGGTGCTCGGCCGCGTCACGTTCGACGAACACCTTTACGTAACGGCCACGCATTTCGCCGATCATCTCCGGCGCTGTACGGCCCAGCTGGCGAAGTAACGCTTTCGGCTGCAGCACGTTGCCGAGTAGACGCAGCTCCAGCGGAGCGCTCAGGGGATCCTCTCCCATGACGCACGGCACCCGCACCACAACGGACATCAACGGCTAAAGCCGAACGGATACGAATAGATGTGTTTGCATGTTCTTCACGCATAGATACAGACACACATGTACACGCATATGAACACACACACGTTCACTCACAGCACGACTCAATGAGCAGAGTTGCTGAGCGGCGTTCGTGAAGAGACATGCACGCGTAAAGAGCGCGTTGCGTTTCGCGTCCGACGAATAGTGATGAGACCGTCTCTGCTGGCACGAGAAGAGCAGTACATCTGGCGCATGTCCGTCTCGGCGTACATCACGTGTGGCGCACGTACAAAGTTCCGTTTCTGGCTGCTTCAGGTTCGCCCGCCAGCGCCGCCGTGCCCCGACACAGCCAATGACTCGGGCACGCAACGTCCAAGAATTCTCGGAAGTGCAGACCAGCACCGACAAACGCCTGCGCTTCTGGCACGAGAACCGCGTCGGCTACACACTCGCACCGCGAAAGGGCTCACGCATCTAGGTGAGCGACGCGACAACAGTGGAGTGCGAGCGCGGGTTCAGCATAAACAGAGGTTATCGCACAAAGAGTGCCAGCAGCAGCAGCGGCGGCCGTAGCAGTCTAATCGGCAATGCGAAACTTGAATAGGCCGATACAGATGGCGGGCCAGGCTAGCTGGGGTATGCAGGAGGGCAGGAACCAGGCCTGAATGGGGGAGGAGCCTGGGTGCGAAACTCGCGAGTCGCTGCAGCCAAAGGCCGGGCGGACTCACGGAGGCCGGCCGGGGTAGAGATGCGACTCTTGCGCTAGGAGAGCGAAACGCTCGGCCGGTTCTTCTGCGTCTGTTGGCCGCGAGGCACAAGGCCGAACATCGACGAAATGCGGTAAGAGAGATTTTTCAGCCTGGTGGTTCTGACGCATGCAGATCGTCAGAAACGCTAAATCAATCGGTGTTCATGCAGAGCATGTTAATGGCGAGTCAACGAAGTGCGATGCTATCAATAATTAGCTAGGTCGTGAGTGAAAGATACGAATGCATCAACGCGAACCACCGTGGCCAGGCAGATCGTTGGGCTCCGCTTCGAACGGTGCTACTAGTAACATGTACGCTGGTGAGTTCATCATGGGAATGGATGGCTGCCTTATACGAAAGCAACATCGAAGTGCATATAAAACCACAGGGCGCGAAGGCCAATAAAGGAATCCTACGACTTCAAGGCTAACCGTTATGGCCAGTCCATCTAACGTCGTAACATAAACAGTTAAACAATTAACTTGGAGAATATTAACTTTTTCCAATCGTTGTAGATCTACCATTGTAACGAACTTCGTACTGTCAATTAAATGAATCCCTGTTTATTGATCCAATTAAGGCAATTTCTTCCCTATATTCTCCAATCGATATTGCATGTGCTGCATATCACGCTACGCAATGGTTAAAAATAGACGCGCAACGAGTTAATAGCTAAAATTTACCGACATTTCAAGGAGCTTTTGAATCTCCGTAGAGGATTAAACGGGCGTTTGGAAAACACCAACCCTGTACGAACCTCACAACCGCGCCAGAAAAACGTTACCAACTGTGCACGATAACCTCTACGGAATATAGCGGCGACCTGCCAGTGCCTTCAACGATATCTTATGATTGCCATATATAGCGCCATTCAGTACTCACGAAAGACATAAGACGCCTGTTTGCTCAATGTCGGAACGTTAATTTAGGAGAATGACAGCACATTGGCAAGCTCGTATGCGATAGGTAAGTTGAAGTGACAGCAATGTGGAATGCTAATGGAATTGTTTCGTTTGTAGTATTGCCTATGCTTGGCCGTCTGATTCAATTTTCAATGCATATTTGACCAATGTTACTGTATTTGAATAGCGTATAGACGTTTTTCGTATGTGTCATGGCATTGCTACACTTCGGAATTTACTACACACATTTTTGAGAATATTCGCATTTTTGTAACAATTTCCAGTATGCAACTCTCCGTCGGCTCGTGCCCGTCGAGCTCTTACGATGTTGTCGTACATCAGCGCATTATCGGCTTCGATATTAGACTATTCGTATCGCTCAAAAATACAGGCATCAGCAAAAACAGCATTGCTTTTGAGTCCTCCTAACACCGTGTGAAAGAGAGACACTCTATTTAATTCTGAAATTAAAGTAATATTCTTAGATTCTAAGGATGCAGCGGTGATGGTGTCTCTCAGAAGCTGCTGTGAATTTTCTCAAACTCCCGGGCGAATTTTTAGCATTAAACATTTTTAACATTAATTAGGCCATGTTTTACTTTCGGTGCCTTTTTTACATTGCGTCTGGCTTCCATGTTCAGTGATTGTACGAACACAACTGTAGTCAGCCAATTCTTAGGTTTTCAATTTTTAGGTTATTTCGTCAATTTTTAAGTCTATTTTTAGGTTATTTCGCTCATTTGTCTGACTTCTCCAATAAGATGACACGATAATGGGGGCAGAGACCCATTTTTTGTTCGGCATAATAGTGTACATTAATTATATTTAAAAGTCCACTCCTTTCACTTTTCACTTTTTCATTTCACTTTCTAAGGGATTGACGATCATCTGACACGTAGAATCTACGGTAGGATTTTTCTTATTTCTTCGTAGGATGGACCTTAGCAAACGTAAATGTGCAACAGCGGGGATCGAGTTCGTGCATCCCCACCTACGTGTCTCTTTAGGTCGCTTCAAGGCGCACACGAATGCACCAGAGGCCATCGAGCTCGACCAAAAGGCTCAGTTGAGGGCGTGATTCGTCACATGCACATCGCTCACGTCCCAATCAGCCTTTCCTAGGGCGGGTGAGAACTGCCTTGAAATACCAGTATATTCGATTTGACGTACGAAATCCCTCTACCGTCAAAACGCTACAGAACAAATTCGAAGTTTTCGTCGAAGTTTTAAGATCTGGCAACATTCGAAACTACATTCTACTCACACTGACTAATAGAACGACAAACTAACATGATAATGATTGACAAAATGGTTTTTGCTTGCGTGGCAAATCTTTACGTTGGCTAACACCTCGTGAGCCAGGAACCCTTAGCTTACGAAGCGCTATATTGAAAACTACTAACGAAAAAAAAAGTAAATTTGAGATGAACCACTCACCCGTCGTTTGATCAATGGTAAACGTCCCATCTCAGCTGGCGACCGTTCGCTGTTCAGGTATTCGTATACTACCGGCATTGCTCGTTCGGCAGCACTAAACATATTCACGGCAAAGCAACATATGAAAAGCGCATGATAATATATTCACATTATATAATTTCGCGTAAATGCTAATAGGGGCAGACACACACGTACGCCACAGTACAAATTGACCTTAGCGAAACTAAATTAGTTATCTAATTTAACAGTTAGACCTTGAAACGTCCTACTCTGACGAAAACCTTCGTGAGACCATGACGAAAGAGGAAGTATATGTCTGTGATTTACTTAAGCGATTGTATTACGGCTTTTACACAGTTCGCTCTCGTGGCGGGAAGCCTTATGACATAATCATTGCAAGCCTTATGACAAATTGCAAATATGATTAAGGTCATAAGGTAAGTAAGATACTACTAAAAGTTCAAATCAGCTTTGGCGGTTAATTTCCTCTAAAGGCCTAGATTTCAAAACAGGGCAATTAACAACGATTGCAACTACTAGCTACGTGTATTGCCACAGTCGCTGTTACGCGGCCAAAAAGAGGCCCGGAGTATTTGCTACCCAAATTTAGAATGATTTGTTTTAGAATGTTTTGTGATACATCGTTATTGTGTTATAAGTTAACCAGTATGCGTATCTCCTACGTAAAATTGCAGGTCTGTACACGAATGCATTTCCTAAAACGATCATATTTGCTACAGGGATACAATTCTAGGTAGAAGAAAATAAAATCCAGCGAGCTCATTGTGTCCAGCAGAAAAAATAGCGACTCATGGAAATCTTTAAGATACTTAGAAAGCAGCAAAACTACGCCGACATACAGCGTGCTCGGCAGATTTCAACGGGGTTTTCTTTATTTAATCATTTAATACACTCACAGTTTCCGTGGGTCAGTTGACTCATCCTGAGCTTCCAGCGGGACCTCCTTCGCTTCGTGCTTTAGCTCTATCTTCAACGCCTTCAGTCCGCCGCCACCAGTGCAGTTGCCCGGCCCCCTCGAATCACGGTCTCGATGTCTGTCGAGCTTGTCAGATGAATCTGACTTGTCTGATTGGTCGTCTCTGTCCCGACTTTTAGCCTCCTTCCGTTTGCGCTTCGACGCTGTGTCGCCACCCTCGGGCGGCGGAGATCTGCGCTTGGGCGGGTCACGCGGAGCTTTTGGCGGCGGCGGTGGTAACTGTAGACGAAGGGCAGACGAACCAACGAGGACACGGAAATCAGATGCTTTTCAGCTGAATAAATTCGTAACTGAGACTCGAGGAGTGTCTGTCTGACTAACGGGAGCTGTGAAAGGCTGTCGCTTGGCGCAGTGAGTTGGGTAATACTGCCAAGCTGGAACACTTTTATTTCAGGGTTTAGGCCGTCAGCAGTGGCATGGTTCAGATTAGCTTGACATACTGTGCCAGTGGAAGGCTGAATGATATCTCCGTGGTCATATAACTGCAAGGCGGGATTGTGTTAAAAAGAACTCAGCGCAAAAAAACACTGGAGGTAAGTTTGAAATCTGAGACTTTGGAATTGACAAGTTGAAATTCTGAACACACTTTTTTGAGTACGACTTCTAGAAAACTATCGAAATTCACATATCAAATGAATGGGGTAGACTAGGCTGAGTTGTTCGCCCAAAAAGCCATCGACCAGTCCGCATTAATATTTTGATCGACTCTTTTGTGTAATTCAGAACTTCCTTGAAATGCTCCGTAGAAGGCAAACATCGGTATATTTCTAACTTAAAAATCCCATAATACCGGTACTACTCTTTTTGTACGGACAAATGAATCCTGCTTCTGTTCTCTATCATTTTTTAAACGTATAGTGCAACACGATGCTCAAAATGGCCATATATATAGTTAAACAAATCAGTTACCATAAGTTAACTTCACCTTGAGCGGGTACTTGAATCCTCATTTACAAAGAATATGTCATAGGAGAAACTAAGATATATTACTTGCTTCAAATTTAAGTTTAAAAAATCTCACATATCCAAGGTATGTCAAGGTAACTGAAATCTACCTTGGCGACCGTGGCTTGCAACCTTGGCGAGCCTAGAAGGCGTAGGACGGCTTTTGGATAGTCACGCAACTCTTCCTCTAAGAGTCCAACGTGTTTGTTCCACCAGGCATACTGGGTGAAGATTTTTACCGAACTTTTCAACGCGAGGCTTCAGCTTTGATGGACAGAAGAACACGATGAAAAAGAACCGCTAATTCCAAACCGTGAACGTGTCCATTTCATATTTGCCGTAATCAGTTATTCCCTATGCACATTGCATCTACGGTAAATGTAAATAATTAAGGTTTACTCACCGTCTCCGGAGGCTTTCTTTTACGTTGTGAGTGGGACTTTGGTGTGGGTGTCTTCTTGGTGGTCGCTGCCGGAATATTGAATACGCAGTCGGCTTTGTAGTTTGGGTTGTTCTGGATCGTCTCCATGGCTGATACGACACAGTCAAAAACAGTTTATAAAGAAAATATTAACATGTCATCTCATTGAAAAAGAATATTCTCATGGGAATAAGATTCAATTTCTCCAATATTATCCGTTCCAATCGATTGTGGACCTCGAAGGTTTTTTTCTCTCCTTCAATGTCACAATACTTAACAGGTTTAAATAGCATATGCTCACCAACAGGCACCACGTTGGCTACAGTTTATAAATCAATAAACGCTCATGTATAGCGGTACAATCTATAACAGGGTTACTGCTTATTAAGTAAGCAATGCAGACATCAATTAGAGCAAAGATAAAAAATTTCTTTCGTCCAATATGGCCACTTTTCATTACCAGCGGAAGAGAGTCCTCTCGTACTGGCACGGCTAACTCGTTCACTGATTAAAGAAGTCGCGACACTAATATATTGGATAGCTGTTTCAAGTAGTGGGCAGTTAAGCGATGATTACGTTCGGCCTAGGCCTATTTCAGACGAAGTTCAGGTAGTCTTGACAGGTATGCCCTGACGAACGTCACAAGCCTTGTATGCCCACCAACGCATCCATCGGGTGCCAAATAAGATTACAAACAGAATCATCAGTCGCTTTGCCATATCCGAGCAGATCAGCTAAACCACCGCATGCGCAAGAAGTCGCAATAGCAGCCGCAGCAACCAACCTTCAGCGAAGAACTTCCGCTTGACATGTCCATATTTCTTCTTCGTTTCATCGTTGAACGGCCGCAGATTGCTGATATTTAGCGCTGTCGTTTCGTGGGTGCCGAAAAAATAGACATAGTACGTGCCTTCGACCTTACTCTCGACGCGTGCTGGCCAGTAGGGAAAATTCTTTAGTTTGGCAAAAACCAACGACCCCGCCTGTAAGAATGTATGAAGATATCGACGACATAAGTTACTTGACAGCATCGGTGTGCACATGCTGACGAACTGGTTCCGGGAGAAAACCACAAGAGGTTGCTCACCAGCTTGGTTCAGCTTAGCTTTTGGTTACTGTGTAAATAATACGATGTATATTTACTATAGTCGAGATATGAACCATTGGTCTAGCGACGAATTTGAATCTCGATAATGTAGCAATTGATTAAAAGGACAAAGTTTCGGCATTTTTTGCTAGTTTTTGTGGTCTTAATGGGACTTGAGGTTATCGAGAGGGTGGAAAGATAAGCGAAGTTTAATTGAAAATCATGTGTACAGTAGTTCCAAGAAGGTAATTTCTTTTAGCTCTAGAATATCGACTCTGTAGAGCATCGGGAGCACTTTGTACGAAAATGACAGCTGCAGGTCGGATTAGTGACTTGAATGGGTCGGTAGATGCTTAGTAATGGCATTTTAAAACCATTCATCATTGTATGAATCACCCAGTTAATGAATTTCTACAGAAAGTATTTTATCGAAGAAAATAGCATGGAGTATCCTGTAAGAATAATGGCATGAATAACAATAGGTTCTTCGGCTTTCGTTCTTTTGATTCAATGCAAGTGTGCTTGCCTTTACGTGCTGTTGTAGGTTCTGTCTTGCTTCCGCACAACTCGTTCGTGCTAAGCAGCTACTGTAGAATTAAATGTCAATCAATTATTGTATATTTTTTAAAACTTCATAACAAAAATTTGGCTTTCCGAAAGACGGGTGTTGCATCTGTACAAACGAAAGTAGAGGATCCACCACAGAATAGCACTAAGGCAGGGACGTGGAGTGATTCTTGGGTTTAGGTCCATCTCTTGCCGTATAGTTGGGGGTCCTGAATTAACAGAAGGTTGACGTTATTTTGTAACTTTATTTACATTTTACCCAAGAAACCTAGTGTCAATAGCGCGACTTTGCTATCAAAATCAGTTCGCGCAAATACGACCTAAACAACGTGAAGAAAGGAACTTCAATAAATCGTAGGCCTCAAAACCCTTCGAGATTTCAATCCAGGAATGCCCAGGACCACGAGTTACGATAGCGTGCTTTTTTTTTACGTTACGGCTTTCATCGAAGAATCTATGTTCTGCCTGCACTGGTCCAGACCTGATTAGTTCTCATTTTATGCCGTAGAGATAAAAACGTCTGGTTTTTCTAAGCGACAGACTTCTCTCATGGGTTTTGAGTATGGGTAAGTTGAAGCAGATGAAAATGTTCATCACATGAAAGCCGTTCTAGCAAAAAAGGGTCAATTCCCACAACTCCAGAAACATGCTGAAATTATAGAAACGGTAGACAGACTTGATAGAAGGTTCAGCAGTACTTATTCACATTTTCATCAAACGTATGCAAAGTCCCGACGATGGCAATTCGAAGAGAAGAAGAACCACATAATCATACTGCACATGTCCATAAGTTCAGCGCTCGCCAGACTCTGGGTGTATTATTTCTCACACGTCTGTGTACGACATTAGATCGTACGGAGAATGCCCTCAGTATTTCAACTAATGCATTGGCATTCTACAAAAATGGCGAACGATTCCATAGCACTGTTACGACACCCTACAGACTCTTCGAGATATCCTATATTTGGGCTGACATAGATTAGCACTGCCCACATTTGTACACGAGCGAGAGGCATAGAAAAGGAAATCGGTCACCAATGGCCTACCTGTAGCCGCTCGGTTACAGTGATAGACTACATGATCGAGTTGTTTAATTGATTCATTGCGCAATAACCAACAGAGCTTTGCCGGGATTAGAGTGCTTTCGATTAGGCCGCTGCATTGAAATTTGGCGCCATAAGCGGGGACAGCGCCGTTTGGCCATTTTAGAGAACATTCTTTCCTACATTTTTAATCGTTGCCTCTGTCACAATACATTTTTCTGCGCTTCGTTAGACCTGTACCTCGAATAGCAATTTAGTTCACCGAAGCAGGAACGACTAAACAGGTGGTAATAGCTGTCATAGCTACGGATGTTTCTGCTAGTCAATTCATTAGAATATCACCGCGCACTTTTGAGATGACAAAAGCTGGTCGCTTGCCATAGGGAGGAGGCCGTCAAACGTACAGAAGCTACCGCAGTTAATGGAACCTGCCAAGATGGTCCCCTTTTCTTCAGGTAGTTATTTACGACCTAGTTGCATGTGACGAACAGTAAAGGGCTGTACGCAAGCGGGAATAAGAGAGACGGGGAAAAGATAATTACCGAGGTAAATTAATCTCATGTATAAGTAGGATGAAACAAAAATGATATATAAAAAGTGGGTGTATAAATTAAGCTACTTCATTTAGCAACTGAAAATAGAATGTCAAACTTAACAGTTGAAAGTATTGTCTTGGTTTATATTCCCAGAGCAATTACAATATCAAGAGAATCTCTGTTGAAAGATAATTTAAAAAAAAAATGGACCGTTTCAACCCTCCGCAATCAAGCGTTATGCAAGCAACATCAAGCAAGTGTCCCTTTACAATGCCTGCATGCGAATTCAGGCGAATTAAATTAATCCCGCCCGAAAGACTATTTACCTTTACAATGGCAGTCAGGCAACCTCATATGCGCCATTGACTCCTCATAACCCAGACATTTTCCCAACGTTAATGCTGGACAATATCCAAGAGAACAATGAACTTGCGAAAAATACTTCAACGATTCACTTTTTTTACACATTTGTTATTATTTTCTCCCGCCAATGTTGTCGATTTACGAGGTCTAGTCTGGCTCTCTCCCATCCGACTAATCTATTATGTAGCCTCTTAATGGGTTTCGCCGTGGATATTTCTAGGCATTGACATCGCAGTCACGCCCCCACATACGTAGAGTGCGCATAGCCTCATCATGCCGGGGTCTCGTTCACGTCTGTTTGATAACAGACCACCTTTCGTAATACTGTTCGAACTGAAGGCCATTCTCGAGTTCACGTCGTTTAAACAAAGGGATCTGGCCCGTGGACGCCACAAACGCACTCTTTCCCGTAGGAGGGTCAATAACGAACCATGCGGATGGCGCGGGCGATAGGAAATCTTCGCATCATTGCCCCGGATAATCCACGACGACCAGCCTGTGAGAAGAAAAGGGAATCATCAGCCAGACTATGGAGGAGTCTCCGAGTTTCAGTCACTTGCAGGACCACGCGCATCGTAATGCAATGCCGAACAACAGCCGAACTAACGTTTACGAGGCGAATGGCTCAGTTGCAGCAGCAAAAAATATTTTATTCGTTTTTCAAAGAGACCCCTTAATTGACGGTCTCGTCTTGTATGTTCCAGCATGGATAAGATGCACGAGTATTTAAAACTATAGGGTTGAGCTGTACCAACAACCATGCCATATTTCGCCATCTGAAAATTTTCGTACTCCATACTAAAAGCCACTGGTTTCCAGAGAAAGAGTGAGCGAAGAGATCACACACCTCCATAATCCCGTACCGGCTATGGGAAAACTCGAAAAATTCAAATGTAATCTAGTTGCCCAAATTGCTTGACCGACATTTGGCGGGAAAAAGCGCGGAACCGCAAACCGTACACAAGTGAGAAAGAGAGAGAGAGAGAGGTTTGGCGGGCGAACCGAACAGAGACTGTTGGTGATTCTGGCGGTATAACGATCTGCCACTAGAACAGTGCAAAGCTACGGCGTCTTGTAAGGCATCCTTAATCACAGTTCACTAGTACACAGTTACGCCACTACCATCACCACGACGAAATGTAAAACATGATTCCCGTTGTCCCTCCAAAGCCCAAACTGCCCACAATGTCATCCCAATTCTGTGACTCTTCTTTCTCTCCCTCTCTCGGTTTCCTCTTTAAAATAGTTTCCTTTAACTCTAACCAGTGCATCTGTTTCTTCTTGTTCCATAATACCCCCGTCGGTTCCCTGTTCTCCTATTCAACTACACCCTGTTCGGAGACCATCGTAGCGCCGTGTACGGCCAGTGTCGACGGGCAAGGCGGAATCGGTCGGCTGGTCGGCGAAATCCCACACAATTTAATACACGCACACGATGGACCATCCAGCGAACGCATCCACACAAACCTACACTGTTCACTATACGAGGGCCGCTTTCCTCAGCACCAGCAACAACACTCAACCTCATCTCTTTCCACCATCATGTAAACAAACGGCGTCACATCATCACAATCACTCGATACGAAACGGCCTTTCGTGCCATCGTGAACGACCCGCGCGCGCGTATGAGTCGCAGGTTCGCGAATCATCGCGAACCGTCGGCCCACGCGTTCCCACTTTGTGCCTGCCGTGGGCCTGCTTCGGGCCCAGCACAGCTGAGGGCCAAGAGAGAAAATTGAAACCGATTATGGGGGTGGATGGCTGGTTAAAGGGGGGATGGGGGAGGAGGAGGTTTAGATAAAACTCCAGTGTATCACGGTTAAGCGCCTGTTGGTGCGGCACCTTCGGGCCACTTCGTTCACTCCACTCCGCCTGCAGGGTGGCCGCTACAGCGGGAGAAGAAGCGGGAAGAAGCACTGGGGAGGGGGTCGAGCGGGCGGCAGCTAAACGACGAAGCCGGGCCCGCGCGCCAGCGTCTTCGCGGCCGCCCCTACCAGCGGGGGCGGCAAGTCGTCGCGAGCGTACCTTGAAGTTGGTCTCGGATGCCTGCGCCATGGCGCCCGGTCGGGTCTGGTTGGGGTTCGGGAGCCACACACGCCGCCCACCCGGGGAGCGATCAACGGCCTCGCTGAAGACGGTAGCAGCCCACTGCGACAACTATGCCTCGAACAGCATACCCCAACAATGGCTGCCGTTTCTCTGACAGGTTCGACTTGTGCAGATCGTGCGGCGCACTCGGTTCCGAGCTTTTGCGGATGGAGCAAAGGACGCGGCCGCCGCCGCCGAAGCCGCGGCCAGCCGTTGTGGATCGGCCGGTTAGCGCTCAGTTTGACGGAGACGACACGAAATCTTTCTCTTGCCTCGTCCGTTCAATAGGCGAAATAGCGGGGTTGGGCAGGGATCGTAGTTGTACAAAAAGAGGGAAATCGCTTTAACGGACCGGAGTCGTTGCAAGTCTAGCGTTTGTATGTTATGTGGGTAGGCCGGCTGATGATTCGTGTTTCTCTCAGTGAAGTAACGAGTGATCGAGTCTGATATTCAGATCAAATAACTGAGCAGGATAATCGGAAAATGCGAGTTAAGTACGACTCGTTGCATCGCTGGGCTAGCGACGGAAATTAGCAGCCCTGCTTGTGTGTTTCGTGTTTTTAGGAGGCTACTTTAGTGGCACCTCGTAAGAGAAATAACAACGCAGTCCGTCGACTAAAAACATTTGGGTAGCCATTACAGAAGTATGTTAAACACTAGCTGCGCACTTTCCGTCGAACGTGGATATAATTTACAGAGAAAATTTATATAAGTTAGTTTGGTACTAGTGTAGTATAACTTCGTTTGTCAAGTGTAGTGTTGTTGTTATTTATATATATATATATATATATATAACACTAACCTATTTACACAATTGCAAAATGTCTCGAATGTTAAACAATATTCTTAACGAAGTCACTTGACTTACATTATCCCGTACCGCTCTTGCTACTATTACGGGCGCAGCCGCAACGGTCATATATGCGGTGGAAAAGGTTATGCGTTCGTAGAACAATGAGCCTAATCTACTATGATCCTACTATTAGGACAAATAACTCGTAATGGTAAACTGTTACGCCAATTTTAATCGCAAAAATATGTACGGCAAACTCCCGCTCTCAAAATTTCGGCAATAGACTTCCGACATTTATCGCCGAACAAACGCACCCAAAATTATCCTAAAGGCCACCCAGTGTCGTAGCCTAGATCGAGCAGACGTTCGTCGCCTAGATCGAGCAGACGCTCGTCGCCGATCGCCCACCTCATCCACCCA
The DNA here is from genome assembly GCA_002081605.1 of Tropilaelaps mercedesae. NCBI lineage: Eukaryota > Metazoa > Arthropoda > Arachnida > Mesostigmata > Laelapidae > Tropilaelaps > Tropilaelaps mercedesae. Next base: position 19,239 of record MNPL01022767.1, read on the forward strand.
TACACTCTCCTGTGGCTTCAGAGAGAGGGAGAAAGAGAAACCATTTTGTTAACGCAATCACAGTCCGGTTGTTGTAGCGCATTAGCAAGTGAGGAGTTACGCCTGCTTGAAGATGGATACCGAAGTGCTTGTTCTTCGCAAAAAGCCTGTCAAAAGCTCGCAGATAAGGAGCGCTCAGGTACAAAACTCTAGAGCAGAAAAATCATCCTTCGGAGCAGTCATACGTAATAACTAGGGCAGCTAGTCGGCTCGGTCCGCGATGCATGTCATAGAAAAATACACTGATCATTATATAGCGGTCAGGTTGCAATATATACTAAATGCAGATTCCTATTGTTGACTGGGGGTAGTGCGAAAACTTAAGTAGCCTTGCTACGAAAAGTTGATCAATTACAGGGAGTCAACGGCACGATAGCATGCGATTTTCTTCTTTTATTCAGTATCTGAGCCGATAGAAAACGCGGCTGTATTTTCAGGCTAGGTTACCGTGCGAAATATAAAAGTTTTGACAATGCTTGTTTAATTATTGTTCGAAATGCTTGGGTCGTTGCCACCATGGGCTGGATTTTTCAACCATATTACGATAAACATTTCATTCATTACATTACATCTTTCTTTTTATTTGTAATCAATTTGCATTTAATTTGGTGTCGACAAACATGGAGGTGCATGACCTCTTTTGGAAAACGAATCTAGTTAATTTTTTGGCGCTGATAAGTAAAGCAAGCAATATAATCAGCATTGTATTCAATCACGTAAAAACGAAAATGTACTTTATTGATTGAATCTGGAAAATATTAATCAATTTTGACAGGAAAATTTATCATAGCGTACATAAGAAAAGTGCTTTGTTTTCCCATGTGATTGACCAAATTACGTTGATAGCCGCTTGCCGGGTAATTGGAATATCGAGATGACTCACTGGAAATATTTCGCTTAGACACCGAATTTTCCCGGTGTTCTTTTCATACAGTGGCATATTTGGTTTGCCAATTTAACAAAAGGCTTGTTTGTTTCTGTCACAGGCGATAAACCAGGCCCAGAGAGCCGGAGCTGAGATCGAGACAACTAAGAAATGTACGCGATCGCAACTATTGAACGATTTATGTCCTGTATTTAATTAGTATGTCCTGAATATGAGAGTTATACGATAAACGCAGATCATTAGTGAGTCAGAAACAGCATGTCCAGTCTAAACTGTGTTTTCACCCATATTTGAGCATGATTGATACGTTAAGGATTCCGTACAGGAATCATACAAGCTACAGTGTGCAGTCATCCCTGAGATCATAAGCATCATGTAACCGATTGACACTCATGAGTATAAGATTTATTGCGGTATTCTTGATTAGCTTTGTTGACATAGATATTTAATTACCAACAATGTCTATTACATTCACATGAGTATTTCGTCATCATTCAATGAAATTACTACCTTAGGATTGTTGCTTAAGCCGAACCAGTACAGTTACTATGCCTTAGACGCTTGCTGTAGTGTTTCCATTGGGAAACTAACGTATCGCCGTATACGGAGATTTTCATTTTGAAGATACACAACCTTTGAAATCACTCTATTCTTGCGATCCAACATTTTAGTGTAATTGTTGCAATCATTTTTCCCTATGAAAAAAGATTAATAAACCAAGATGGTTACGCTCATATTAGCGTAATGATACGGGCGTCACCATGTCTTTGCGAGAGTTGCTCTGAAAAAACGAGTCAAATTGAAAATAAAAAAATGATAAAAATCGTTTCTATGCGTTTCTTATGGTATGCAGTCTCTAGAAAATATTTAATGTACAATTTTATTACAATAAGCGGAAGACCGATGAAGGTTTGAACGTGGCAGAAGCTCGTTAAAACTGTGACATATAGAAAATACATAGCAAAAAAAAGTTTTAGCCAGCCATTAGATACGTAACTAGATACGTTACTGCTTAGCGCAAAAAATTCGTTTGTTTATTATCAATACACAAACACAAAACACACATACACATATTCATCATAAGTCCTAAGGGTTATTAAGTGTTGTTATCAATTAACAACCTATCAAAATGTCATCCCCTTCTTTTTTTATTTTAATCAACTGAGGAACATGATTATGTCATTCGAGACCTGGACGCACGAATCACTCATCGTTGCGGAACGTGCACGACAAGCACAGGCGACCAGTAGTGGAATTAAATGCCAGCCAGATAAAAGGATGGGCGGGCGAGACCCTAGACCGATTAAGTCGGATGCTCGTACACAGAAATGGCTGATGTAACGCGATAAGTTACGAGCGAATTTCTGTAAAAAATGAAAGGCACATTCTAAGTGTTTATTACTTATTAATCAAAATTATGTCTGTTCTTTCATCTGTTCCGGTTTGCTTGACATATGCAGTCAACGCCGGTTCGAACAAACACCCGACAACCACGCTGAATGCGGCTAAGTTGGACAGAGAGGAAGATATCCTTAAGCATAAAACGGTCGATCTCGATACGGGCAAGCTGATAGCGCAATGTCGCCAGACCAAAGGGATGACACAGAGGGATCTCGCAACTGTACGTACATCTGCAAGCACGACCCACTCAGCACACAACAGTAGAGTCCAAATTTCGGGCCACACAAAAATATGACAAATCATAGCAGCCGTTAGAACATTAAGAATTTGTAAGTGCGGGTACACTACTGTTAGATTTGCTCCCTTCAGGTAGTATTCGCTTATGTATAATTGCCTATCGTAGGTCTCAATAATTTCCTTATCTTGATATTTTCTTATTCTTGATAACTTCATTGATGCTGAAATAATGTCACCGACAAAATGCAAGTAAAGAATTCAATTTCTCCCCTTTGACTGCAAAGGGACGATGTACAACGTGTAGGCTCTTTGAGCAACCCACAATGACTAACCTTACTCGTGTCATTGCTGTTGTGTTACCTCTAGAAAATCTGTGAGAAACCTCAAGTTGTCAACGATTACGAGGCTGGTCGAGCTATTCCGAACCAGCAGATCCTTACAAAGCTCGAGAGGGCTCTCGGCGTCAAGCTGCGCGGCAAGGACAAAGGACAGCCTCTTGGAGGTCCTAAAAAGCAATGAGAAGTCGAATACGGTTTCCAGATCAAGTGAGCGAAGCTTCAGTTGGAGATAAAAAAAAAATTCGTAGCAACCACATCCCATAAAACACTATCACTACAGTAACAATAACAGCAACAACAAAAATAATAGCCGCAGCAACGATAACTAACAAACAACATAATAAAAACAGCAGGAGAAACACAGAAAGGGAAAAAGCAAATCATCGAGTAAACGTCGCCGTAAATAACCGATCTTTGCTATAATAATGGTTGCCACAGATGAAGCTACTACGTCCACATTCGATACACAGTCACACATTCACATACATATAGCAGCAGAAGAGAGATACACGTATATATACAAATATCATATATATTCAGAAAAATCGAAGAAGCCGCGGAGAGGTTGGCACAAAAAAGGAGAAATAAAGGAGTGAAGTGGTTGATGATAACCGTTGTGATGAGGAAGTCGCAGGAGAGCTGGCACGATTGCCGAATGGTCGTCACGAAGTGCTTTGTACTGGTATACATTCTAGCGACGAAGTGAAATAAACTTCACTCTTTTTTTCGGGAAAATAGACTATATCTTGGTGTTGTTTTCTCGCTCGTTGCTCTATGGTGGTCTACCAGATTTACTCTATGATGGAATTATGATGGAATGGTCAACAATTAGAAAATGTTTTAATCCGAGGTCCTTCGTTCAAAGATGGACTCCATTTATCTATAAGGGTAAATGCCCTGAGAATATGTAACTCTGACTTAAAACAAGTCAGAGAAAAATTTCGGGATTTTCTTTTTCTAGGTACTTCATGTTGGCCCTTGCTCGTATTCGGTACACTCTGTGCTGTAAAAGAGGCCTGATTGCTAAATACATATGTTAAGCAATACTTTACTGGAAACACTGCGATTCTTGGCTTGCCCCGAATATGAACGAGTAATCTATGGTACAATGAGTTAGAGTTATAACAAAAGGGTTAGCAGCCAATTTGGATACTAGGATCAAAATATCTTTTGGCCAGTGGAAAAACGGTTGTCGCTTTCATTAAGCGCCATTCAGAAACAACGAGGGAAGAATAACAGAACAGTAAAAAGTAAACCGTGCTCTATCGACTTACGAGGAATGAGTAGGTCAAGAAGCTCTCATAATTTAAATAAGTAGAGGATATAAATCCATAAAACTCGCCACTAACGACCTAATTCTTTAGAATTGCGTATATGTGCGCGACGATGAATTAATATCGGTTCAGTTTGATCGGAAATGTTCGTGTATTTTTTAAAAATAAGCTAGCATTTCGCTTATAATTATACGACACTTTGAGGGTTCGAAATTTAATCGAGTTTGAGTTTTATTTTACGTTGCATGCGGGTGCTATTATGTTAATAAGCACAACGTACGTGTTACTGCGAAAACTTCGCGGATCCTCTTCTTTGGCATAAAGAAACCTTCTTCTTTCTGATAGCAGGTTCTTGCGCTAATTGGTTCTTGGCTCGCCGCAGTTTATAAGCTGAAGCCACCAAAATTCCCAGTCTTGAAAGGGTGCGTCCGGGGCGAGGGCCAGAGGTAATCCCCACTGTCTACTCATACTTCCAAGGTAAACCAGCGCGGGGCCTTACAGATTTTTACTGCAAAAAGTACTCATAAAAAGCGAACAATGTTTGGCACTTTATCTTGCCACTCATAAAAACAGTCCTCACAACTTTCTGTGACGAATTGAGTGTTACTGGCAATTTCTTAGAGAGCATGGATTGCCGCTCGATAGACGAGATTGGCTGGCTACTACGATTCATCCCCAAGGCACACTTGAATACGGTTATAACTCAATTAGTTTGGCTAAATCTTGATAACGAGCGTGAACGACACACATGGTCTTAAATCTGGTCTTAACTTCTTCCAAGGTTAAAGGATTTTGAGTCCGCAAGCGAATAAACGAAAAACAACGCACACTATAGGTCGAAATCCGTGTCTTCTAAGCGTATTTTCCTTTTTAATACAACTTTTTCAAGTTCTTTTAACTTCGGGAAAGAATTTTACAACTGGAAGGTAGTTTAAACTAGGCGCACGCGGTTGGCGCGAAAGGACAGAAACTGCGGTCCTTGCGAATTTATGACGATTATTTATGTCTCAGTAGAACCTAACGTGCGAGATCTTGCACATACTTTGAATATATTTCGACATATTCAGCTGGAACCTTAATACGTGTGGCGTGCGTGAGATGTTATTGTGCTGACCGGATCCGATGCATGATTTGAAAACACTATTTTATGCCGCACCGGTTGCCTTTGGCAGCGAACAATACTTGAAACATCTTAGCTCATGGCAATATCTTTCACTTGTAGCACAGCGATCACAAAGTCTAGCACGCTAATAGCAACTCAGGTACGTAGGACGTGCACTATTGCTCAAAAATGTGAAAAATTTGTAACGTTGAGGTGGCAGATTAAATTAGAGTCCATGAAAGGTACGAGAGAACTGCTAATAGCTGCGTGATGCGTGAATTTTGTGGCAGCACAATCGAAAGGTTGAAGATCATGATCCACCATTAGGAATCATTCTGAAGCGTATATAGAATTTGTATTGTTTATGAAAAAGATAGGGTTGAAACAAAACAGTGAAAAGTAGCGTTTCTTGGTAGCGTCAATGAAAGGGTTTCGTGGCAAAATAGGCGTCGTAGTTAATTTAGCTACCAGATGCATTTCTGATCCGGGATGTCAATTTAGAATATTCGGAGTTCTTTCGTCGATCTTGTTTGTTTAGCATTCAAGTTCGGCTTAATTGTACAGCAAAATAAGACGTTCCACTATGAGTGAATAAATACAAACTAGATTAGCATCGAGCACAACTTTAGCATTCAGAATGACTCTAACCAGTGTTTTTCCTTGAACTGTCATAAATAATTGTGTAGATTATATACACGCAAGCTTCTTGCTTTTGTCTTATTAACACATTGCTGAGTATTCGCTCCATCCCTAACTAGTCTGAAACGCTCTTCCTGTTCCTTGGCTTCTCAATCGTCAATCTCAAAACAGTCTATCAGAGCTATCCGCAAGCGACTTCGGGACAAAGTTATATCAGCAAACATTGCAAAACCACCTCCCCCTGATTAGAATCAGACTAGGCAGTTTGGTGCCTGTTCCACTGCGGCACGGGGTGACCCGTCGAACCGCTGCCAGATGGTTTTTCTACTCCGAATCTCTCTCCTCCTTCCTCCAACGGCGAAGTTCGAGTCGTTCCTCGCTAAGTCACCTTGATGGGTGGAGAAAGGTTTCTCTCTGTCTGAGGCGGACCACTGGCAGGGCGGGAAACGCGTCGTCGGCGGTGCATAATATTATAATGAGCGACATACATCACGGGGGAGGGCCTAGAAATGCCCCCTGGCGTGCTGTACAAGGCTGCAGAGCTATAGAGTCGCCTTGTGTCACCGTTACGATCGGCGGAATATTAAACGTGATAAACAAAATGTGAATTTGTGGAAGTGAATTACGTGTAAAGTGTTGTGTCGTGATATGCAGGCGCCTTGGCATTTTTGTGGCCTGGTATGGCTGATACTCGTATACGTTGATGTAGGAAATTTTGCAGCCAAATGATTTCCAGATACTTCGTATTCTGGAATTTATTCTTTCTCATTGAAATAACTCATAAGTTTCGAACAGTGGATTTTATCCGTTGGGCAACTTTCATATATCCTTACAAACTGAAATCTACTTGGCGCATGATCTCCTGAAGTCGAAGTCAGCGTGAACAGCGTAGTTCTGTAGTGAACAACTTTGATGTTATTCTATAGGGAATTCCGTTTTGACGTTGATAATAATGCGACAAATCGAAAGTTCTTCCAGCAAAAGGAGGCCATTTTTTGAGTATCCGTATCTTATCTTTAAGAGCTCGCGTAAGTTAAAGTAAGTCAAGCCCTTATTTTCCAGTACTCCGTTTTTTCTGCTGTAATCTGTTTTTTTTCTCTCGATCTCACGTAATGATAATATTCTAAGTAGATTGAAAATTAATTTAATTCCTGGCTTAATACGACTACACCCTCGAATCTTACCCATTTACCTATACTTGGCGTTTTGACACGGATTAGCCATAATTCTTAGGAAAGTAATCACCACTAAAATACTTTCTCAATATGCAAGCGTTTCGTAATTACGGAAAACCCCGGCGAATTTCGCTCACAGAGACGCCGCCTTTAGAGTTTACTACTGCTGATGAACAGAATGACTAAATTTAGAAAATGCGCCACTAACGCTTAAGCGAGGCCAGGCCAGGTTGGTTCTCAGAAGGTGTTTCTGTACTAGCAATGAAATATCCCGTTTTGCATGATTTATCGGTTTGAATGGTATACGCCCTGTAACAAGATGAAAAATCCCAAAATCTGCTAGCTGAATATGTGTAAGGAAATTTCAAAGTAATACCTGTTTTATTATACTGTAATTTGTAGGCCTAACCAGCCTGCTTTAATGAAGAGTTCGCTCAGGCTGGCATAATAAGGTGCTGTTTCCGTGTTTCTTGTACAGGTTTATGCTAACGTCAGGCTGTGTCTACATAACGGAGAAAACTCGGCGCTGTTGGGCTATCTCAATTATTTGTTCAAATTACACCAGCAAATGTGATCACTTCTGTTTGCTTTTCACGCAATGATCACCTGTCTTGAGGGCGTAAGGAATGCTGAATACACCCGCTTTATGGACTTGACGCACGTCCAATGAAGTTTTAATCTACGCACATAATTTTTAGGGCATTTTTGTACCATTAAGTCGCAACAAGTCTGTTTTCAAACTAGATAATAATTTCGATTCTGTTGACTCGTATTTAGTATCTGAGTCGCGATATCTGAATAATAAAGAGAAATATTTGATAGCGAAGGCATTTTTAAAATGGCTTTTTCCGACATCGATGCAATTATGTAACTAATGTGCAGGTTAGTTTTACAGAGTGTTTGGATTCATTTTCTTTAGACGAAAGGTTACAAGGAATATCGAACAATCCTGTATGCCCTGTGTAACCAGTGTGGTCTGTTGTTATAAGACTATGTCTCATTGTTCGTATTTTCACTGGTGCGTTGCACGTTATTTTATCATAGCGATATAACAAATTCCGTGGATTGTATTAAGACCGATCTCGGACTTTATATAAAATACATTAGAGATAACTACCTTTTTACCTAGAACATTCAAATAGAGCGGGTGTACATATTAGTAATAGATATACGGACTTCAGATGAAAACATCTAAATTTTTATGTACAGAGGTTCTGGAATCCGTTCAAGTCAAAAGATAGTAACTGTACCGACGCGGTGTTGGACCAGGCCAACCGATACAATTTTTCTATTTTTATAAACATTGCGCCGATTTTATGCATCATAAAAATGCTAACAGTTGAAGCATTCCGCTCATATTTTTCTTAGAAAGTATAAATTTTCAAGTTTTTTTTCAAATATGGCTGCGGTCCTTTAAAATTGGAAACGTATACACGTATTGGAATATTGGATACATTTTGTGAATCTGAATTTGATACATCTGTGAATCGTTGAAAACTGGTAAAACGAAAATATAGTAGAAAGCTCAAATGACCCACAACAATAAACATATGAGCGCACTGTAAATCATAAGATCAAATTGAAGTCTATTTTCTACCGTGTAAATTAATTAATAATAGTATTAAAAACAAATGATGAACTTTTGAGCTTGGCACTAACTATTGATACATCTCTGTTCGCGCCATAAATTCGTCCATATGTACTTGCATTTTTTAATACTCTCTATTGTTTTAAGGAAAACCAAACTCCAATATTATCTCAAAGTGTTCGGCTTGATCAATTCTAAGTCACCTGCTAAGGTGAATTTAAGAGTTTGTGGAGAAGACTTGAACTCACAAAACTGACCGATCTGTAAGGTAAAATTTTCTCAAAAATCATGCGGCTTTACTGACTGTTAGGTTGCATTATTGAGCTGAAGTGCATACACAATATCGAAGCAAACAAATGAAATGCAGACCGATTGTAT
>MNPL01022776.1:906-36600 GCA_002081605.1 Tropilaelaps mercedesae
TTACATTCCAAACAAAGTACCATAACGTATGTTTTATAATAAGGACTATGAGAGTCAACAGTTTTAACTAGGCTGCTCAAAAAAAAATACAATAGGAGCGGGGGCTACCATGCATAGCGAATCCCGTAGCGCATATCTTCGTGAGCAGCCGTCGCAAAGAAGGGTTGAGAATTACCTTTTTTGCGATCCTTTCTGCCGAAAATTTCAATTAGCCTTTAAACTCAAAAACTCGTTTAGCCTTGTTGTCGATACTAAATGCAGCGAATGAAAGCAGCTATATAAATAAACCCCACCTAGTTGCGTGTATTAGGTTTGCTCCGTATTTCATATGCCTCAACTATTTAGCGCGTTACTCGGCTAAGAAATGTAATTAAGAAATCGGCGCAAAAATGTTCTGTAATCAATAACCGCAGTATTGATTTCTCAAAGCATGATGCTTTAGAAACTCCATTTGTAAAACTCACTTCACCAAAAGTAAAACCTTAGGATATTATAGGTACAATAAGTCATAGCATCAAGCAGAAACATGCATATTTCAAGCAAAGCGTTTGCTGGTTTCCCTAGAGGGTCTGGTATTATACGTAGGACACTGTGCTGGTTAATGTTAGGAAGGTATAATCTAATGTAATGGGCAGGGTCTTCGGTTGATGATGTAGGCGGCATGATTCTGTAGGCACATTACTACTAAAGCCCTTAATGTACTTCTGGATTACGTATACTATGTCATTATTCCCAGCTCCTATTTATAATAAGCAAAAAAACGCCGCAGATGCATTACATTTGATGAGACCATACAACCTTAACGCGTTCACGCGAAGTTATTAATAATAAAACTATGTTTTTGAGTAAATAATTTGGCATATCCCAAAAATGCTTAGCTGGTAACTGCGCACCTTAAAGTACTGTCCATAAATGCACTTGCATTAGTAAGCCCCTCTAATGACACGCAATTTCATATAATTATTTAGATATGATAGTATGGTACCAGCAAGTCACTCAGTCACTATCTAGAATGAACATTTTTGTCGCGTAGTAAATTGTAGACGCTACAGAGTCCGTAAACAAAAAGGGTATTTTTATGAAACACATTAATCTATTTATTTTTTTCATCCTGCGCTGATCAATTCGCAACTTGAATGAACCAATGCCTTGAATCGAGAGTAGCTACCACGCTGCAAATTTTGAAACTGTCTCATTATGTTGAGGCTGCTAAGAGAAACTTAACTATAATATTATCATTATAAATGCTCAGAATATCTAAAATAACGGGCCCGTTATGTGAGAGAGCTTCGATTTCTTCCTTGGGCTAGATATCATCAGTCTCGAATGAAAAGCAACACATAAGAAATAAAAGGGGTAGATAAATTATATTTGGCGCATTTATGCGATGGAACGGACCTAACTCTTTCGGCTCAATTCGCCTTCCGTTTTCAATACAAATTGCACATTGTCATGTTAAGGCAGAATTCACAATTCCGTTTAATTCTAAGCTAGTTTAACGTAGCGTAGCCATCAAACTTGACCGTCATACACAACTTACGTAGCACTCTATTGTAATTATCCGATGAATATGTTACAACTACCATACATTAGTGGTGAATTTTCTAAGGCTTTCGGGCGTGTCCTATTACTGTAAACAGTAGCTAATTACACGGTGTATTTTTGTAATGCCTCGATTATGGCTACACGCACGATCCTCAATGCAACTTTTGATTATTAACGATTGCTACCTTGTTATAGTGATAATGGAAATTTCACCACGATCTATGATAAATAGGAACTGTTATTATTTTAAGGTAAGTGCTCGGAAACCTTACGTGGCGCGCATGTGGTCGGTGCCGTGTTAACTACCTCACGTTTTGTTTGCTACACCCGTCACAATTGTGTATACCTCATGAATACGCTGGATATGCTATTGTAGTACTTCTTTTTGCTTGTTTTGCAAAGTATTGGCCGCGAATGTAACCCAATAGGGTCGCCGGGACCTTTTAGCAGTCAGAGATTATCCTTAGTAGAAACTAAGCTTTAATTTTCCTCATAATATGGTGGGTATGGCGTAATAATTAGTCGTACGAGAGAAAAGCACCTTACAGCTTTCAGTTTTCTACTGAAGCTGTTACTCTAAGCACAGGATGGGTAGCTCTGTTTCACCTGACTAAGTTGAGTTAAATATATCGGTCGTTGTTGTTGTCGTTGTTTTAAGGAACGGTCCCTGGAACCACCGGCATGAATATTCAGGAGAAAAAAGATGGCCTAGTCGGCAGAGCTTTTTGTGCGAAGGAGAACAAACATCGGTCGATTTGAGCAAGGGAGTAGCTGCTAGCGTGTTTGACATAACTATAGATAAAAAACCTAGGGTATTGCATTCCAGTTATATATAGTAATATAAACGCACTCAGATATTAAAATCGGAATAACATGATGAAATGACATGGCGGATTTCCAAATCGCAAATTAGTTTAGACCTATAGACACCTTAGAATTGGTATAGCAAAGTACCTTAAAAATCTGGCACTGAAATTTTTGGGAAAGCCTTCCTAACAAACGATTACTGCCGTGACCTGTCGGGAGCTTTGAAAGAAATTTTTAGAGGTGATTCATCTACGATATGAAAAGAAAATACGAGTTTGAAAATTAATTTAAATATCTAAAAATAAAGCAGAATATTTGAGCTTAGTTTTGCTTATGCTAAATGATCATTAATTTTCCGTTTCGACCCCTATTATGACCAAAATCGCTTACCAGGATGCCAGGAGTGGTATTCATGTTTTCCGTAAAAAGCTACAACTATAGCAAAAATATAATTGACCATGCGCTCAGCAAACGATGATCAAAAATAAAACTACTCCAGTTTGGATGATGAATTACAAACGTTCTCAAAATATAAAGCTAATAATTCTTTGCTTACGTTGTAAAGTCTTCTCTGCACCATTTCTTCTTCGCACTGAAAATTCATCAAACCGATTGACACTGCTAATAGTAATGATTTGGGACATGCGGCTACTCGATAAATGATAGAACGGCTTTGGTATGAAAAAGGTTGCGTATGGACTTTTCTTTGGGCATATTTAGAAATTCACACTGGAGTCCAAATTGATTTTGTATGGATTATTTTTCCGTCGCTTGTTAAGACCAGTGTGATTCGTGTTTTCCGCGCACAGTAAAGCAATAAACTACAAAATCAAACTTTTAGAACTTCAGATTTATAATGCCGTTCTTTCAACACAGACCGCTACAGGTAGAAAGGCTCGATTGCTACTTAGTCAATTTCAATAGTGAGAAACATGTGGAGCCTTGCACGGCATAGAGTTCCATGTTAAACCCTAAAAATAACCATACCACAAAAAACCATATACGGTCGTACATCATCGTTCACCAAATAGTCTTATGCGTCGCAATTTCAATAATAGCCTGCAACTGATCGAAGCAGGTTAATCGCCCAAGCCAAGCACATACCGTTCACCTCGGCATCTGCCGCAACCGAGCCATCTGCCGTTATACGGAGTAAGGCTAGCTTTGGGCGCTTGTTGTTTCGCGATGTGGTTCACGAACACCTTATAGCAGCGGAACCAATAATCAAGCAGTTACCCATAATAACTGCATGTTTGCGGCAATAGATGGCGACGAAGAAGCCCTTCGTTTGCCATACGAATTCTTTCGTGAATAAGAAAGAATCCAGACGTTATCAGGTTTCTTGTTGGCAGCCGAACTATGTAAAAGTGTTGCCGGTGACTGAAAAGCTCCCACTGTGGATAAAATTCTTTTATGGTGTCTGTAGCCTCCGGATTCATCGGCTACACGACAGACGCTTTTCGTGCTCGAAAAACAGAGCTCAGATGATCGGGAAGTACACGAGTTTGCCTAGAAGGAAGTAATAGGTCTGTCGGTGTCCGTGCATCACCTTTACCGCCGTTTTTGGACAAGAACGAGAGCGAGTAGCAATCTTATCCGTAGTTTCTCCAGTCAGCTTTCCGGAAGGCAAGACAATGCTTGAAAAAGAGTTCCAAATATTAATTAAGTGTTAGATTCTACTTATTCGAATATCATTCACGTATTCTGTTGAAAAGAAAACATGTTCGCTGCTTTTAAGTAACCCAATGGAACCGTTTTAGCCATTATCTTATTGTCACTATTTTTTAGAAAACCTTCACGACGTACAATAACAGGAGATTACATTAGACAATGTCGCTAACAGCGGTATATGCGCTTTGTTAATCTTAACTAAGCGTACCGCCGTATTCAGTCTATGCTTACTTATAGTATGATTAATAAATACCATTGCCTGTGTAATTATATTGTATTAAATATGCTTCGATAGTTTTCGACAAAGCTCTATATCCAGCAATCAGTTATGTCCATGTTGTAGCAGCATTTAATGTAATATCTATTAAAATTAAAATCAGAAACACCGTTAGTACATTTTACACATCTTATGGTGGCATGTATTTACGATGGCGGGCCGCAATGTCAAATGACCATCTTTTGTTCTTGAAAATGGCGCCTTCTGGTTTCAAGCTTGGTTCTAGAGTAGAGATTGGTTTTAAAAGTTATACTAAGCCAGGGATTTCCGGATACAAGATACAAGAAGCCAGATACAAGAAGGTCTGCAGGGGGATAACATTAGGTTTAAGCTTTTGACTGCAAAGTAGTTGATCCTGTGCGATTTATTTTAAACATTTAATATTATCACGTGTGTAGCTTCGGACAAGCCACGAGAATGACAGTTGCTTTCCAATTGAGCTGGAACGCTATAAGATAGGAGCCGGAAGAACATATTGGCCGAAAAGAAATATGTAATTTTAAGAGTATGGCTATCTGATATAACTGGGAACCCCTTGAGAGCCTGTGGGATCTCTGTGGAACCTTGAAGCTGCTATTTTAAAAGTTTCTTACGATATAATGCACGCAGAGAGTGCATAGAATGCTCATGTTTTGTATTATCTGGTGTTATTGCATGTAATCAAAAATAATCTGAAGTTTACACAATGATATGGTTTATAAACTGAACAACTCTTTAACTTATGGTTTCTGCTTATTAGTATACTCATTACCCCTGTTTCACATATTATTTAAACACTTGGGAAAACTGGTCTATATATTTGAGCCTTACAACTAGTATATATTATTACACTTCGCGTTTGTGTCTTTATGCTGCATAATGCCAACCAGAATATACAAAAACGGTGAAAAAACGCGATTTAACAAACTTAATATTCTAACAGAGGGAATGTTTCTTAAGCACCACCCAAGGCTCTAAAATCTATTTTGGCAAAAAAACTCAAAAAGGTCTTCTACATTGGTGTTAAACGCTTTCCTTCATCTTAGTTTTCAATATGAGAAGGTAAATTTTAATATAATGAGAAAAATAGCACGAAAAAGGGATAAAATATAATTATGCATGTATAGACATATGAACCAAATGAAGACATCTTTTATAATTAATTACGATTTACCATTTCCATACAACACACTAGCCAAGATTGAAACTTTTTCTACAATCAGATCTAAAAAAAACCTCTCATCTCTTTGTGATGTAAAAAATATATATTGAGTTGTTTATTTGAAAATATTCAAAGAGCCAGTAATACGGGAAATATAATAGATGCTGTATACGCTAATAAGTGATAATGCACCCCGTAAAGTAAGCATAAAGCATTAGTTTAGAATCTAAATTTGTTTCCTTGTGGCAGTTGGCATACAGCCCGGAAACATGTATTGTCACCTTGATGAAGCCATTTCGGCTCGTGCCGCTCGCACAACGCAATAAGCGTGCTTAACAAATGATAAAAAGTTTTCGCTGGCCGAATTGAAGACCGCAGCAAGGCCTCCTTTGTCGACTGTCGTGAGCATTCGTTGGAGCTGCTTTACTACGAGGTGAATTTACATTCAGCGGACAGATTAGTCACCACCGAACCGAAAAGGCGTGTCCAACATTAAATTTATAGTATCGAACTGGTTGACTCTACACTTGCAGAAATAACTCGTCTAAAGCGTCCGATTAAAGCAAATTGAGTGGAAAATATTGGCTGTATATCGTAGTCAATGTTAGAAGAAAAGATGACAGTAAGTTCTCAATCCAGCGTCTTAGTGGTGTTTTGAGTGAGTATCCAATACAACCCCAGGATCATGCATGGATCTGATGCTTTAAAAGGGAACTCCTGCATGTTGTATAAAATACAAACAAAATTGACCGATTGAAAAGCTGATTGTGCTATCAGGAAGCAAAAGTTGGATACGCAGCCAAATATAGTGCAATGTAATTGTATTTACATTTGCGAAGGCCTAGGTTAATCACCATTGCTCTTTGTAATGATCATTATGAGCGTCACTACTCTAAATGTTATGAACTAGCTGAAAACGGGGTAAGTTTGCACAGTTTGAGACAATCTTGTACCTCCTTAATTCCCATGCTGAGAAGGATGCGCTTAAGGATTCTCTAAAGTTTAAAGATCACCATAAGGAGTGCACACGCTTATATATCACACTTTTGTCCATGAGAGTGAACAATATGTTGCTAGAAACAAAAAAATCATTTTCTATAGAGTAAACATGTAAGTCTTACAAACCCCGTGATGTGGTCTTAAAGCTACAGGACAGATTTTTAAATATAGGTTTACCAATTGTGTGTTCAACATAAGTGTTGAACGTCACTTCCATACTTAGTTACCAAGCAATTTCGCTTGCGCCATAGACAATCTATATATACGTACGTCATATTTCACATGCCTACAAGTATGCCCTACAAAGATGTGAGTAAATGGGGTTGTATATCACTGCGTCCACAGAGAATTGGCGGACTTTAGGCATCCAGAACTAGAAATTCAAGGTTTATTTACACTTATTGAACATATAGTATCCATTATAAATAGCGTGCATTCAATTACTAATAACATATTACTACCAAGCTGACTTCTTATCATATGCTATTTGCGATGGGCGTAAATTTTATCACCTTATTTGATAGATTTACACGTCCGTTGCAGTAGTGGAAGATGGCTGTGTGGGTTCTAGTTATTACCTCGCCCGCTTAGAAACGCAGCTACAGAAGACGCATCCTGCAGTGTCAAACAGGTGCCAAGGATATCTTGGCTGCGTGATTTGTATATCTATATACTTAGGAAAAGGCCTAGCTTCTGCTTGCATTAATCTGCCTACCAGGAGTGTTCTTTGGATTGTTCAAAGTAATTAATTTCGAAAGGCGTATAGGACTAATTAAACAAAACTGGGTCAATGATTGGGATAATATGCAACCTGCATTAGTATAACGTCGTAATTTTGCGAAGGTGTGTATATGATATGATCAACACTCCACAGTGTAAAGGACATCTATACCTGTCCACCTTACTCAACCGCACTCACATTTTCGATGAACTTTACATGACCAACGGTCAAACAATTCCAGCCAGGCATATGTGGGCCAATCATATTGTATGGTCATCAGCATACTCAATATTCACGGAATACTGCTTATTTGTTTCCTGCCAGAACTACATTACCCTAAACGGTGTATTATTGTTATCTGGCTTATAAATATGTATCGTCTAATTTTTTTCACAGAAAGAATTGCACGTAGAGGATATCGCAGATGCGCTGACTGCGAATCTCAAGCCTGTGGAAAAGCCATACTGAAATTACTAATGTAAAGATAAAACTGTCTCAAATGAAAGAGTGATATAATCTACCTACCAGACTGACCAGCAGAAGCACAACGGACTGCTTGAATATTCCTGTGGATCGAGAAATCCCATCATTCTTCTAAGGAACCTTGGAGTCTGCTCCATTACAGGGCATAATCTCACTTGCAGGGTATAAAGGGTATTGGTAATAGGCGTGGTATTCGGAATGGCAAATGAATTGAATAAAGTAACGCAAATCCAACAGCAAAGCGAGCAGTGAAGAGCAATTCAAATGGCACTAAGATAAGTTGCTTTTATAACTCAATGGAAAACCATATTAACGGTCATTTCAGTTACCTAGATTTTCCTTTTGCAATGTTTTTTTGAGTATCATTACCCCTTTGTTTCTGGCATTACAATACCAGCTATTCTGTTATGTCTCAATGTTTGGATTTTCTCTTCTGTCTAGACTAATGTCGATTCCATTGTCATTTCAGTGTCAAAGAATGGAATCCGACAGACGGCCGATGCAAATGACACAGGGCCACCTACGCTTACGGACAGCATTGGAGGTATCGGCCCTGGAGTATATTTCGCTAACGGGACGTCGCTTCACTACGATTTCGACGACAGCAGCAACCCGTTTGACGAGTTTCGGCATGATTCTGACTCCGATTGTCAGTATTCACTTTAGATGCGGCTGTATTTCCTCTGTAAATATGCTACTAAAGCCTACTACTATACTCGCAGTTGACTAGTGTGTCTTTTTTCCATGTACCCCAACTATCTAGTAAAAGGGAGGTAATAGCAACAAGTATATAGTTATATATCCATCTATTCTACGTCGATCTGTATTTTCATTACTTAAACCCCGCACCATATATTCCTGTCAGTAACACCCTGGGATAACAGTGGTGACACTTACAAAACTTTTTACCCGAAAGTGATATTCCGTAACAAGTGCTCGGTGTTCAAATCGGTTTTCGGACCTTTATTCATTATAAATCACATTTGGGGCAAGCCATGGGCCTCCCAAGAGCTTTTCGCCGTTATCTCTTGGCAGATCTTTGAGACGTTTTGCCCGATATAACTTCTGATTGGTAAAACATCACAGCAATCCACATTCACGTTCAAACAATTTGACTCCTCCTCTCTATCGGTTTAGAAGCGATAGCCATAGTGGATATGTGGTGTCCATTCAAGGGAGCGATTGCAATTCACTGTGCTGTGGGCTGACTATGTACTCCCTGATTCCAGCTAGTGACTAGACTGATAGGGGAAAATGACATGTCAAGAGCCGCGATTGGGCCCCATAGTGACTTCACATAGTAGGCGTAGTTCCTATTGTTAGTTTCTGAACCGTCGGTGAGACGCGGTGCGTAGAATTGCGCCTATTATCTCCACTGAAGGGAGAGGCCGCCCGCACTTCCATTGACGCTCGCCTCGTTTAGTCTCGATCAGACGGCCTTTACCTTTACTTCTGCCTTTGCCGCCCTTTCTTACTTTAATTTGCTTGTAATTCGGCCTAACTCAAGCAGTCTTCAAAGGTTACACTCACATACACACACACTGATACACGCTGATACGCACATTTTCGTATGCTTCTTCATTAACCTAGTCCTATTCCATTTGAATTCTTATTTGAGTCTTATTTGCAGATTCTCGTCTGAACCACTCGTCCCTCCAATCTGGTGAATCTTCAGGGGTAAGTGTCGCTCTCTGTGTTTGCTCTCTTATTCTTCAACTACTGCTTGATCAGCTTGTTTTTCTCTCTGACCTGGTGTCTACTAGCTAGCTGGCATCTTGTCGACTTCTAACTCAGCCGTCCTTGCTGCGTACTTTGCACCCCAACAGCAACAGCAGCTTGCCCGCTCCATTCCATCATGCGACGGTAGTTGCGGCGACCGTAGTGATGAAAAGCAAGAAGCAAATCAAAATCTTCAGAGTCTGTTAAACTAACTGCAATATAGTCACCCAGCATAGCACCGAAAAAAGCAAAAGTATGCGTAGACATGATAGATTCAATCCTACCTCGGTGCTCTCCTGGAATTTGGAGTGTCTGTTACGTGTACTAGTAGTAGTACTAACAGTAAAGACAGAATGTTTCACACTCGCATAAGCTGGGCGCACATTTTCCTTTCACTTTACTTCATTTTTTGACACTGGCACAACATGCTCACACAACGCACCCACAAACGTTATATACCAGTTTAGTTTATACGCAATTATGAATATAAAGTCAAAAAGGTAATTGATGAATTTTTATAAAAAATATTAAACACCTGCTATGTTCAAGGTTTTTAGAGTCAATGTGTCGAACGCACAAATTGATTGATATGTGCCAACTTTTACGGAATCTGTTGCACAGGCCCGGACCCCATCGTATGAGGTGATAACAGCTGTATGGGCCCATAAACAGCTTACATTTAAAGATATTTTGAAAAATTTAAACCTTTCTTGTTCCCTAGGCAGAGCACGTCCGCTCTCCGAATCCCCGATAGTGTGGTTCGCGTTCGTGGAATCTGTAAAGCGCCAAAGAAAAGACGAAGCAGGAAAAAGTCAGGACACAGATAAGAAAGGCCTTATTTTCAACCTGAGATGGCAAACCATAAACAAGATGTGCAAGAATTTGGAGGTGGCCATGTTTGTCGCATTCTAATTAATCTCCCTTATGATAGAGATACAGGGCAATAGGGAGAAGACGATGCGGATGGATAGAGGTAATTTTTTTTATTTGTGTATATCACCAACGGTTGCAGCGACATTGCTGCAACTTGATAGATAGTTCACAGTATTTATCGACTACGTTCAACGACGAGAGCAAGCAGAATGCAATGCACCTTTGCGAACATATCCATCTTGTGCATGTACGTGTGCGTTTGTCATTTTTTGTACACGGGCGAGATTACTGCACGACCGATGATAATGGCGCAGCTAAAGGGAAAAAAGAAAGGCGGTGAAGGGAAGGAATAGTAGAAGGTCCGGTGTTGCTGGCGGCGTCTGGCGCTGTGGCTAATTAAATAATTGCTGCTGAATTGACGCCGATTACATAGAGTTGCAATCATGGCCGGCATCGCTATGGACTCACGATTTACTCTCTTATTGTAGTTGTAGTTTTTACACAATGTTTGGCCGGCTACCCTTGAAAACGTTTACGTTTGTTTGTTTGAACTTAATAGTTGTCTCTATATTGCTACTTACAGATATCGCAATCAGTTTTGATCACTTGGAGCATTTGTTAAAAATAAATCATGTACGTATGCCTTTTAAAAAATGATTTAGCATTGAAGCGACATTGATTCTCATGGGTACTTTCTTGAAAAAAGCCTATTTGATCTTTCCCTATAAACAGCGTTAGTTGAGCGTTTGCTCAGTTTGCATTATATTTATGCGATATTATGCGAATTTGATTTTTGTAGATTATGCACTTTGACTGATGTTATGCAACTCAAGGCAAGAGCTTGGTTAAATGTAATTTTTCTCATAGTATGTCAGATCAACACGCAGATCTGTGGCGCTTATTTCGACTCTAAGCGTGATCTGGGTACAAGGTGCCTGAGTCTTGTTCGTGGACCCACTTATACTTTCTGCACCCTTTATTAAACACTGCCAATCTTTTAAACAAGCACGAATTCAACAACATCGACCTTTACACCAATCAATATATATATGTTTTACCTTAGTTAAATGAATTAAGCATATTTATATCAATGCGGTGCCATTTCTTGCGACACTAGAGCGTCGGAGGGGGTAACGAAAATGGAGGAATCGGTGACTTCACGTCCGACTTCATTCGCAGCAAGGATCTGGAAGACCAGCATCATACTAAGGGGCCTGACAGACCTCCAAGCTATCACGTCGAGCTCGTCGAAGAAAATGACCGAGACGTGCCACAGAAGATATTACAGGTAGGTAAGCACCATTGAGTTCGAGTGATACCATCCCTCGTAAACGAGCGGTTCGTGCGTCACATAAGAATTTTTTAATATAATTTGCTCCTTTCCATTTCACATATTGTGTATGCTTATAATAGTTTGACGAAATCCGGTTGATCAACAATCGGTACTGTTCAGCGGATCAACCGTTTGCCAGCGAATCTCATAAACAATGAATCAGTGTTAAGTCGAAGGTAAAACTTGTTCTGCCTTAGATTCTACTTAACCTAAAATTAGATAAGTCGTAACGTGTTAGTTGGCATGTCGAGACTGCCGTAATACTCTTAACTATTTATTCTGAGATATTTACGTTTTCCTGTAAGCAATACTCCTGGCTGAGGAGCAGTGAAGGAATGGTTTTCATGTCCAATAGTTAGTTGCATTCGCTAGAAACCACAGAAATGTTACTGACGAGTACGAAACTTTTTATACTGTTTTGTCTATTGCATTTCGCTAAAAGGAATATTACTGTTTCGAAGAGACGCACACTTTTACGACTAGCTATGAGTTAGCATGGATGCCCTTAGTTGCCAAAGCACTTTGTTCAACCTAGATAAAATTGTTTCTAAGATTACGTATGTCTTTAGGTTTTGAGCTCACTTATAGTGCACGTAAGTATGTCTAGCCCATTTTGCAGTACCTTAGCTACACGCTTATTTTTTTTAACATTTAAACAATAGCCTTAGCAATTAACTGTGTGGTGCCTTATGCGCCCTACGTAAAGGACCCACATGTCAGCCAAACGTAGAAGATATTAACTTTTCGTCAGAACGTTTGGTCTAATCTTCAGTAACGGTTTTCTTCGTGGCTAACAAAGTGGGCTTAGTGCAATTAATGTTGTATTATGGTTGTGAAGCTTTAGGCTATAACAATGTCTAAATCTTTAAACCAGTAAAATTTTATAAAAGCATATGTTTTTATTGGTATAACCCTGCACGTATTTACTATATCAAGTCGAGGCAAGCAGTCGATATAGCGTACAAAAATTAAAGATAGAACATGCTTTGTCATGAAGGTGATACGCTCTATTCAGGACACGGACTGCTTGCTGCACATCCTTGTAACCCTCTTCGATTTAATTTTTAAGCTAGAAACGCTGAGAACCCTCTAGTAGTGCATTGTAGAAACTCCTGAGATTCAAGAGCCTCTACAATAACACAGTGGTCCGTGTAGCAAATCGCCGACAGACAAATAAAGAAAAGAAATAATTATTTATTATTTTCAAGAAATATGAGTATATCTAGAAATACTCCTATTTATGCAAAATGTTTAAAGCAAGATGACGCTACCGAATTGTGCTAAGACAAATACGTTTCTACAAGCAAACATGGCACTGTGGGACATAGTTCGTTGACGCTGACCAGTTCTATGCAGTGAATCAGTTTCATCTTTTGTGCTTACGACATTCAGACTTGAAGTATTATGGAAACTTGAACCACTAATAGCAGTCGTTTTTTTTTATTTTTACACTTGTGTCACTTAACAGAAGGTTTTCGCATGTGTGTGTAGGTTACCGCGCCTGATGGGGTGGCAGGCCCAGTCGTCTACTCGATGGAAGGGCCGGACGTGAATGTCTTTGGTCGTCCCGAGGAAGAACAGAAATTTTCAATCAACACGACCACGGGTGCGTGGATAGACAACTAAAAATTCAGCGGGAAAAAATTCCGATATTAATTTAACCAAACTCTTAGAAGCTAACCGAAATGCTTTTTCTTCTGCTTTTAATTTTTTCCTAAACAAATAAACGTATGATGATGTTATGTGTTGGCATATAGGCTGACTGAATTTACGATTCGTTTTATGTCTAAAACACTTGCTATATGATACTTTAGCGGTGCTGCCTTAATTACGGTGATGCTTTTCTGTGCGTCTGTATTATATAGGTGAAGTGTTCGTTCTTAGAAGCTTGGATCGGGACTTTCCTGAAGGTCAGGCAGAGTATTCGTTCACTGTGTACGCTGAGGACGCCCGTTCACGTGAGCGATTCGGCAGCGCTAACGTATACGTCATCTTGAAAGGTAACCCACAGTTTATCAAAAGCCAGCTGCTTAAATATTTTGCAGACGGCCTATGAATAAACACCTAAAATTACTTTGTGATTAGTATTATGTGTTACTCTGTAACCGCATTAAATAGTATCATTCAATACTAAACGTTGCTACATTTTTTTATTAATGAAAACGCGAATGATAGTAAAGTAACATACATGGTTTTCTATAATTATACAATCATGAGTTCAATCGTCTTAGCATGGCTCGAAATTAGATGAAATGCTTTCCACGGATATTGTTAGCTTATAAATAAACATGGAACTAAAAATAAAATATAAATAATAAGTATACAAGCTACTAGAAAGTGTGTATTCTTAAATACATCTTGAGAACTCGCTTCATAAACCAAAAAGGCAATCTGATGTGCAAACAATTTTGCAAATAGGGCACCGCTTTTATTAGAGGAACATCACATACCTTAATCGCTATTACTAAAAACGATCATTTGGTCTGGTCTTCATCAGATTTGAACGATAACGCGCCTTTCTTTCCTCAACGCATGTATTACGGCAATATCACCGAGAACTCCCCTCGGGGCACACCC
The DNA here is from genome assembly GCA_002081605.1 of Tropilaelaps mercedesae. Classification (NCBI taxonomy): domain Eukaryota; kingdom Metazoa; phylum Arthropoda; class Arachnida; order Mesostigmata; family Laelapidae; genus Tropilaelaps; species Tropilaelaps mercedesae. Next base: position 15,053 of record MNPL01022776.1, read on the forward strand.
ATTCTGCTCAATATGCGTGCTCTCGATTACGATGATCCGCATGAAGCCAGCAACGCTCGGATCTCATACTCCATAGAGCAAAATCAGGTTAGAAGACTGCTTACCTTATTTAGTGGACCACGGATCCTAGATCAATCGTTGCCCCGGGTCGTTGTGTACCGGCATTTAGGTCGACCGGTCATCCTTACTTTTTGCTTTTGACTTACTCTCATCGATTCTTTTTATTCAACGTTATTGTGTAATGCACCGCAGTGATAGAACGGCGGCAGCACTAGCGCTTACGGCCGCTATACTACACATGCTAGTATCATTTGTAGTGTCTTATTGCGGTGACTAAATCCAGTTAATCTTGGGTGGCCCCCTAGGTAGCCCTGTTAAAATACAACGTTGGCCCTTTAGTCGCTTCACTATTCGTTATGCATCCCCTGGGAAGGTTATTTTCCTTGCACCTCCCCGACTATCACACCAGCGGAAAGCGTATCGTTTTTTAGCTTCCGGCAGGGGTACCTGCACCCGGAAATTGTGGAGGTGGCAACTTGGGAGATATGGACGCTACATGGGTTTTTGTGTGTGCGAGTGTGTAGGCGTTGTACATGTTTATGCCTAGCTCCGTGATTCCGAACCGCGCTCGCCTCGAGGAATCATCTCTCGCATGTTTTGCAATCATGGTATATAAGGATGTAAACGAGCCTAGCTACTAATATAAGTGTGATCGCGCACTCGGTTAGTAATAACCGCTTATTTTAAGCAACGCCAGAATCAAAGGGAAAGAACGGGAAGCTAAATGCGTCCAATGATGGTAATGGTCTGCACGCGTAGAAAAGGGATTGTATTAGATTACTAACCATTGCTATTCTATGGGGCACCATACTATTTGCTTCTACAGGTAAACGAAAATGGAGAGCTCATTTTTAGTATAGATGAACACACCGGCACAATCTCCACGGCAGTATGTTGTCTCGACCGTGAAAAAGGTTCTGGCTACTCTATAAAGGTAAGCACGCCATACTCCACTCCAATGTAACATAAACTATAAAAAGAGGAAAAGTTAACGTTAAGTAGACTTGAGACAGGCCTCAAAAGCTCCTGAAAAGTGCTGTTGAAATCTGACTGTGTAGCGTCAATTGGCAGTGTCACATAATATAATGGCAATCAAGGCAATCCAGGAAAATAATATCCTAAAAGCCCTTTCTTATGCCCAGCCGATCTCAAGTAAAACGACAAAAACTAATTTAGAGGAAACATTGTATGACACATTGTAAAAATACTATGGCTTTAATTTCACAAGCGGGAGATTTATCATGAAGCAGATACTGTAAATCGAAGTTGCTTCAAATGTTAGCCTGTGTGAAAGTCAAACGCCTACATTGACGCGCAGCTCCTGTTATGTGGACCATTTGACTGAAACTATCTCTTGTTCTCGATAGCTCTCTAGATAATCCAAGAAAGGATTACGTCGGTGATTTTCATTATTCTATATTTACATATGGCTTGCTGGTCTCTCCAGTAATAAATATAGGCCGCACCTCCTTTGATGTAGAAGCTTAATGGGCAACTTAACTTTTGCAGTTTGAATGTTATTGTAGAGCGTTGACTCATTATTAATTCGTGCACATTAATCGGTGCAACAGCGATAATACATGAAGTTATTTGAGCACTGTGACCTTGCCAGGCCACGATAATGCCTTCAAATTGCTAGCATTGTAAAAATTCGGCCGAAATGAAGCAGACACAGCTATCTTTTGGTGAAGACATGAATAATGGCTTCCTTTTGTTCAGCCAGCAGTGGGCTTGTTCTACAACGCAATAGATAACGATGATTGGTAGAAAACTAACAGGAAGGAGCTTGTCCCACAAACCTCTACACTATACAGTATTAAAGAGTTCTTTCTCAGCACGCGAAAAGTTGTAGCCCACGTATATCTTTAAGGCGAGTTAACCTTAGAAATGCTATCGCGATTATTGTCGTAAACTTGAGCATTCTAGCTTATAAAAAACTGGTTATTAGTGCTATTGCATTCAATATATAAAAATTAAAAAACGATTGGTAAAAACGACAATGCTTATGCAAATCTCACTGCCTCTCGTTAGTAATTTGTACTTGAGTCAAAAAAAATGTTGATATTTCTAAAGCGTGGTACGACAGCTACCACTACTGTGTTCTATGAAAAAAACCTTTGACTTCCTGCCGTGTTGTTTCTGAAAGGTGGTGGCTTCCGATAGCGACCCTTCGCACAAAGCTACCGCCACAGCCAGCATACAAATCAGAGATGAAAACGACATGTCACCGCATTTCGTCAAGAAAGAATGGTAAGTTAAGTAAAAATGCTTCAATTGTTAAATTTTGCAAAGCGCATAGAGATTCACATACCTTCCTATACACAGGTGTAGCCTTTGCAAGGAGTGCCAGCAACCAGATTTGAGAGAGTACTACCATCTTTTATCAAAAAAAAGTATTTAATTATGATGTGCCATGTCACCCAACGCCAAACACATCATTACTGATGCAGAAAACAGATGCTCCCACACATGATAGAAATCACATAGTCATCATCACGCAGCGATTTCTAGGTCTGTTTTCACTTTAACGTCGGCAAATATTATGAGAAAATGACGGTCCAACAGCCAGCGCCGCGCAGCGAACGAGCGAACATTGTTTGCAAATTTTCACGGCGGTGAGAACTGTAGAGAACTGACTGACCGGTACGAAGTTTTCGAAAAGCTCTACACATTGGACTCGGTAGATAATTTGCGTTTGAACTAAAAAAAGACAAACTCGCTATTTGTTTTCTAGTAATGAATATCCGAATTTGCGCTGCCACGGCTGCTGCTAATCGGCCGACCAAAGCCGATTGAAAAATAGCTTGCGCTCTGTCTGCTGCTTGACGTCGTCGTGGCAGGCTGCCAAACGTTACCCTGCTGGTAACCAAAGTTGCCATGTAGCTGACTGCCGTGACATACGCGCGGCGTCAGCTATCATCATTTGTTACGTGTCGCCATTATGCTCGCTTCTTAACGAGGCATAACTCATGGAGCAATTCGCATGTAGAAAGTTTCCTTCACTCGCACATATCCGGTGTCCGAGCTCGATACAAAATCTGGCATTATCTATATTTCAGTAAATCAAGGATGCTATTACTTAACGTTCCGGTGCTATGTTAAAATTGTCACATAATCTTAGCGTCGTATTAGCCACCTTATATATTTAATATTGGATGTATCTTACATAGTGACGTGTCATTATGTAAAAAGAATAATCACTTTTGCTCTCATTGGTACCGTGGTAGACCAGGTGCTCAAAAATTCAAGAATGTTTCATCTATCGCCTTTTTACAGCGATCGCAATGTAAATGGCGGTTTTTTTGAAAAACCATTGCAGCTACAATTGATCGACATGAAAACCCAGTAAAACACCGAATTGCAAACAGCGAAGTATCTAGTTAACCGACTACGCACCACCATTGGGCTCAGTAATCAGAAAGCCCGGTTGGATATAGACGAACAAAAGAATAAGATTTGGCAATTCTTCTTTTTTTGCTTGTGGTAATTTTTGGCAATTCCGTATCCAAGATTATACCACTTCTGTCTAACTGTTAAATTCGCACCTATTACATAATTTATATAAAGAATAGCATACAATTTGACATGCAAGAATGTTCCCAATCAAGAAAGTTGCTTTATGCTTTTACAACTCAGTTTGCCAATGGTCATTTGAAGCCTTCCAAGCTGATGATTGATATTTCCGAGCGACAGCTTGTGTTTGGGATTTATGACATTCTATTGTTGCTATTTGTTTTTAGCGGAGCTTTATCTGCCACTACCGACTAATCATAAGCTGTTAAAACTTCTGGGCCGAGTTCTGTGGTCCTTAACCGAGTAGCCACGTCGTCGGTCATTTTCAGTAAAGCCTTGATATGTTAAAGTGTAGAGCTCAAATTCATTTTCGGTTTTCGCGTACCTATTTAATGTCCGTGCGTCACTTATTATTGCCTATTTCGTCTCTTTCACGCAATCTTCCAGAGATTGTTCGTATAATTGAATACAGGGTCTATCTATGGCATAATAAGTGTTCTCAAAATAACACAAACAAAAGCACTAACAAATGTGTGCACTGGAACTACCGTGTGTGTCCCGCTCCAGCGAAACTATATAATCGCAAGACCATGCCTCTTCAAATAATATCTAAAAATAATATACGAGGCACAATTACTTTTAGCATAAAGGGCATTTACACCAGTATCCAAGCAAACACATAACTAATTAGAGAACGTGATGCTAATTGCAGGGTGCTGGAAATCGATGAGACCGATGGAGATGACCTTCCCTTGGGGTCAATTTTAGATGTGAGTGTCACTGATGGAGATTTACCGGAGACTAATAGCTTTCGCTACAAGGTAGTTGAAAACGCATTTGGAGCTGACAAGTTCACCATGATTACCAACCCCGACGGTACCGGGTCTCTTAAAATAATTAAGGTGAGCGCTTAATGGTGTTATGCTTGCTAGCTTCTTCTTGCAAAAATATTTCAGGTTGACCTACAACACAGCTAAATTTATTTGAAGTTTTGCACTATTTGGTTAGTTCGATTTTTTGTGAACAGTATCGGATAGGAGATATTTTTGGGCCGTACATTTTTTAGATCAATCTTTCTTCTGTATATACCACTAATGCCTTTCTGCTAAACCAATATGATCGATATAATCGGTGGCTTGATTACAGGAGTTGGACTATGAAGTAGCATCCCAACGTAACGGCTTCAACCTGACTATTATGGTGTCAGATAACAATGACGTAGCAGGAAGCGATCCTCGGCGTTTGGACTACGCTAAAGTACGCCTTCGTCTCAAAGATATTAACGACAACTCGCCGAAGTTTCACAATCCCCACATTCAAGTTACCGTACCAGAAAACATACCGATAGGGGCTACACTGGCAACGTTTAGGTAAAAATAGATTGATCGTATTATCCACCTGTACATGTCACTCGCTTAGATAGGACTATGCAACATCTTTAGCTGATTACATGGGAAGCCTCAGGATAACTGATGCTTTACATGTTCGCTTCTTTAGCATCAAAAGTATTCATAGATTACCTAGGAATGATGAAAAATGGCTTTGGGTAATGCCACATTTAAAGCAGAGCTGGATGCGCTAATGTAATGCGATTGTTGGGTTCCAAGGGCAACCGATGTTGATGCGTCCGGTGGAAGCAGAGTCATGTATGCCATCGATAGGACTTCAGATCGACGAAGGCATTTTAGAGTCGGGGCGTCGTCCGGTATAGTCACCCTGCAGAGACCGCTAGATAGAGAGAGATCCCCGAGGCATCACGTGAGTAGTACATTTATGTTTGCTAGGAGTCAGTCTGTCGCATTGCGTTTTGGGCTTTCGTAGATCTATGACTTATCGACAAATATCAGGGAGCCTGGCTACTATTGCAAGCTTATCTACTTAACGCATGAGTTAAGTCTGGTGAGAAACAGTACTACTTGTGTCACCTTGGCCAGCGGAATTTAATCCCGTAGACAACATGGATGTATTTACAGGGCAAAAAAGGGCTTCTATCTACCTTAAATGCATGTTAATAGCTAGTAAATGACGCTTCATCGCCACACGATTATATTAAAACGCGTTAGTGAACAAGGATCGAAAGAAAATAAGAAAAATCTACGCTTTTACATCACAAACGCCCATATCTCTAGGATATGGATACTATGCGTTTATTCGTTTCTCGTAACAGGTCCGTGTCACCGCCACCGATGACGGCTTTCCTGCGAGAAGCTCGACAGCTACTCTGACTGTGATCCTGTCAGATGTGAATGATTGTGCACCTCGATTAGCTGAAGACTACCGGCCGGTGGTAACAGAACATCAAAGCGCCACTAGGGTAGCTGAAATACGTGCAGTGGATGATGACGAACGACCGAATGGTCCACCCTTCACGTTCTCAATCGATCCAACCGCCCCGGAAGAGGTGCGAAGAGCTTTTCGGCTTGACACAAATCCCAGTAAGTGCCATTAACGGGTTAGCCTCAATTAACGAAAAACGTATATAGTCAACCGGGAGGATTGTTTAACTTATAGAACACGCATGATCATTTTAGATGGAAATGGCAGCGCGGTTGTGTATTCAAGGCATAGTTTCGACCGAGAACAGCAAAAAAGCTACGCAATTCCAATTCTCATTAAAGATTCAGGTAAGACTCTAACCAACAAATATGGCATTGGCACGTGATTCTAAGTTTATATAAGTTTAAATTAGTGTGCTTTGGCCTAAACATCTGTGCGTCCTTTATTATATTACAGGGACCCCGTCCCTAACCGGCACGAGTGTCTTGACTGTCACCGTCGGCGACAAAAATGACAACCGCATGTATCCAGGTTCTAAACGTATTCTCGCCTATATACTACGGGGTTCCAAAGGGATGATTGCTATGGGGCGGGTGCACGTGGAAGATGCTGACGATTGGGATTCCGTTGATAAATCTTACTTTTGGGAGAACAATGTCGCCCATCCAAATTTCAACCTCGACCAAAGTACCGGGGAGATTGTTATGCGAAACGCCACCCCGGGCTCATACTTTCTCAAGTTCCTGGTGTACGACCGCCAGCATTCGATGGAGGTCAATGCCAATGTGACGGTCGTTGTACGCGAGATCAGCAAAGAGGATGCGAGACACGGTGGATCACTGGCGTTCACCGGAGCAACCGCCGAGGAGTTCGTCCGCGTGTGGAATTGGCAAATCCAGCAGACGCAGGTGGCTCGAATAGACGCCTTGCGGGAGACGCTTGCCGACTTGGTCAAGGTCGATGTAAATAATGTACACATTTATTCTGTGATCCAACGACCGGCGCTGCGGCCTCATCCGGAAACGGAAGTGCGTTTTTTTGTGCGATCGTCGACCGACGAGAATGTGCGACCCGAGTTGCTCAACGGCCTCGTCGAGATGAATTGGCAGCTACTCGAACGAAAGCTGCAACTCAACATCAGCCAGGTTGGTGTTAACGAGTGCCTTCGTGAAGATCGAGGAGGTGGAATACGCGGGAGAGAATATGCCATAGAACCCGAAGACGTGTGCGACCAGGGCAGCTGCAGTAATCACTTGTTAATACCGGGGGATCATTTTGTTGTAAATGCTAATCGAACGTCCTTCGTGGGCGTCAACGTGACGAATGTAGCTCGATGTGAATGTGCTGCTCGCACTCAAAAAAACGAAAGTCACACCTGCAGCCGAAACAGCTGCAGTGGACGGGGCCGTTGTATACAGGGCGAAAATATGGCGACATGTGAATGTCCGCCAGGATACAGCGGCGCAAACTGCGAGCAGACCACGCGTTCTTTCAAAGGTGATGGCTTTGCGTGGTTCCGACCGGTCGAAGCCTGTGAGCAGCTTCACATTTCCGTAGAGTTCAAGACGTCTTCAGATGATGGCCTCCTTCTGTATATCGGGCCTTTAACAGTCATGTCGGCTAGGAATCGCTTGACAGATATGTTATCCCTCGAACTGTGGAAGGGCCAACCTCGTGTGCTGGTCGATCTTGGCGGTGGCACCAACGAAATAACCGTCAACATCGAAGAGGGACTTGCTGATGGCTCGTGGCACCGGCTAGATGTATTTGTCAACGGACAAACGGCACAACTCATGGTGGACATGTGCACGGCGAGAAATACGGTGTCAATTGCCGTAGGAAATCGTTACCAAGGGGGTGCTTCGCTCCGGACCTGTCTCAACCAGACGTCAATGCAAATTGCGGAGGAGAGCTGGCGGTCTTTCATGGGAAGTTCTGCTCATTCCCGACGTCGGCTCTCTACGAACTCCTCGACCTCGACGTTAGGATCGGCTAGCGCTGCCTCTGCATTTTACGCGTCGCCGATGGCGTCGCTACTCAACGTCAAGCAACCTATTCAGATTGGTGGAGCGCTTATTTCGCATGGGAATGGCACGTATAACGTCAACAGCCATACTCTTTTGGCCGAATTCTACGCTAGCCACGGGTGGCGGCACCGGCCGAATCTTGCCAATGGTTTTTCTGGATGCATCCGACAAGTGACCATCAATTCGCAGCTTATCGATCTTGACAATCCGGCACACTCTCTCAATAGCCGAACAGGCTGTCCGTCAGAGGACCTTTTGTGTGTGCAGACTCGCTGCGTGCATGGTCATTGTGAGGTAGACGAAAGTCGGCGTGTTGTTGGCTTTTTGCCATCACCGGCATTTTCGGTTGGCGGGGGCGCTCACGAGGGCCGCAGAGGTGGCGTGTGCGTGTGCCAGCCCGGTTGGGAAGGTCCTCATTGCACCCGTGAATCACCATCGCGGATGCTGCAGCAGGCGTCGTTCATCAAATTCGCTCTTAACTTTGACCCCGATCCATTTCGTACAGACATTCAGATGCAGTTTCGGAGCCGGCAGCGTGAAGGAGAGCTCATCAGCTTCTCATCAACAAAAGGACGAGAATACGCTATTCTCGAGATCGCTCACCGCAAACTGCGGTTCCGTTTTAATCTCGACCGTCCGGTAAAGGAAGGCGGCAGCAGCGTCATAGGACAGACGTCGGCCTCCACTGCGAGCGCAACGGCAGCCTCTGAGAGGAGCTTGCGGCTGGAGCACACGCTGGTCGACGACGGGCAATGGCATACCGTGCGACTCAAGCGATTCGGCTGTTTCGTCTCCCTGCAACTCGATGACGGCCAAGGGTCACGCTACGCCGTCCTCAGCGACGAGCTCGCCTGCCCAACGCGACTGCTCACCATCGACCGGCAACGCGTCACCATAGGTGGAACCATGCGCTATAGTCAGGGCAGCGTCATGATGGTAGAACGTGACTTGATGGCGACGTGCGTTCGAGACGTCCGCCTTGAGGGTCGAGTGCTTCCTCTCGACGATACGGCAACAGCCTCATCAACCAACATGGCAGGCTTCGTGTTAGAGGCCCGCAACGTCATTCGCGGCTGTCCCTCGTCGAACCCCTGTCACGGTGTCATTTGCAACGATCCTTTCATCTGCGTCGACCTCTGGAATGATCATACTTGCAGGTAAATCTCTATGATCGCCCTTCAGCATAGCCCGAGTAGACTGTAATTGTAACTGACTATCATTGATTATTTTGTTCATTTTTATTATTATTATTATTATTGTTATTATTATAAGTCAGTCTGTCGAAATGCGTTTATATCATCTACAGTTGCGCACTGCCTGTCCGATAAGTAACCGTTTTCTAGCCACCGAGGCGATCAAATAGTGGCTGCCGGCTGACTTTGCCGCTTCTGTGTATTGAACCGCTGCACCCTGCGTTAATGCGTATTTTATTTTCTAGGGAATAGACTTCGAGTGAAAGTAATTATAGTGTAGAGCAAACGTGGGCGATGTTAAGGAAATCGCCGATTACACGTTGAATATTGCGCATGGTCAAGAAGCAACCTGTACTGAAGTTGGCAACTTGTGAATGGAATAATAATAAGCACACTTCACGTTTACCGTATTTAAGAGAAGCAAATAGTTTCGTTCGAACATGTTGTAAAATGTGGAAATAAACAAACGCCCGGTATCACGGTGAATAGAGGAACACAATATGAGAGTTTTAATGACCCGAAAATCTGGTTGACAGCCATTACCCTCCATTGCGTGCCTCAGCGAATTAGCAACAAAGATTTGCGTGACCGTATTTACAATCAGAGCCTGCTTCGAGATGTACACTGAAAAATATATTACTATACAAGTCAACATGGCGTGTGTGCGGAAAGTTCTTAGAGAAAGTCTGTGTTAACCTGTGCCCAGTTACCACCGTTACCGTTAAATACTATCTTCGTCTGGAAAATGCTGGTTGTGAAATGTGGGACACGCTTGTGTAACGCTTAATTTCGTAAGGAGTATTATTTTATCATTGCTATTATTATTATTACTATTATTATTATTATTACTACTACTACTACTACTACAAATATTGAAATAACAACGTCACATTATTGCTCATGCACGCCGCTGTCGGATCATATAAGAAATGCGCAGGTAAATTTTGGTCATTCAGATATTAATTGTGAAAAGATGCGTATGATTCTATAAATGCAGGTGCCCACCGGGTTTTCGTCAGTCAGGTCCCGCTAACTGCACCGACCTCGACGAGTGCCTTGCTTTTTCACCCTGTTTGAACGGTGGAACCTGTCTGAATCGACCGAACGGTCGAGGCTTTAACTGTCAGTGCACAACTCGTTTCCGCGGCGAGGTATGCAGCGAGCCAGTACCAGTTGAACAGCTTGACCAGTTTAACATGGCGGCCGTCTCTGCCCTGTTAGTCTGTAGCCTCAATTTAATTGGTAAGTTTAAATTTCTTCAACTGACGTCGTTTTCCCAACATACTCATTCATACATTTGCAAGGGAAAACTGAGTTCCCAATAATATTCAATGTATTTGACACAATTTTTGAGTCTAATCCGTCAATGTAACTGTTATCGTTAAGTACCTCAAAGTCGAACCAGTTTACCTTAAAGCAAATTTTATTTCGATAACCAGAATGTATGTACTTTGCGTTAGCTTAATACGCTCATTTTATTACATACATCAAAAAAATGTACAGTGAAAAACACATTTCTGTACAAATCAATATGGCGTGTGCGCGGAAAACCCTTAGAGAAAGTCTGCCTTAAACACTGCCCAATTACCACCGTTACCATTAAGTACTATCTTCGTCTAAGAAATTTTCAAAATTGGCTATGTAATGTGGGACACGCTTTTGCAACGCTTCGCTTAACTTCATAAGGAGTATTGCCAAAAGGTGAACAACGGAATTTACCAGGTTCTCATAATGTGTACATGGCGGTACATATGAGTACACGTGCACCGTTATCAGATTGGCACAATAGTCAACGATAGACTCCTTGCTACTTGATATAGAGAAACACTTATTCCTTCTTCTAATCATCTGGGATCCACCTCCATTAAGTCTTGGTAGTGTAACGCCATTGCAAAGCCACATTGTCATTGAGGTGACTTCCATTGATGATACCTTCGACAAATCTTCTTTGTTAAACTTGATCCTGACCACAAAAGAATAGATCGTAAAAGGAGGAGCTAAAGGTAAAATGACAAAACTGAGGATAGGTACAAAGGAAAGGTACAAAGGCAAGGACCTTGTCAGCATCTAGCCAATATGCTTGGAGCAATCTTCTCTTTCTTTCTTCGCCCTTTAACCTCTGTTGCCATCACTTTCTCTTTTCATCTTGGTCTTCTTGGCCAACTGATGCGTGCAGTTCTGCTTCTCATCATCGTCGCCTACTTGCGGGCTCGCCGTCCAAAGACCTCCGATCAGCAAGCCAAAGGAAGTGAGAAGCACCAGGTTGGGAAAAAGGACCCGAACACCAGCAGCGATGATGGCCACCTCCATCATACCGATATACGTGAAACCATTATCGCCTATCACGACGAAGGTAGTTATTATAGTGGCTAGATGACTGCGATATAGTCAATTACTATAACATTCTATGTTTGGCACAGATAAACAGATGTACTCTGGTAGACGTACGATGAATATACCACATTAGCTTTGCAGTAACAAACGGTTTAGATATTATACCATCGGCGGTACTATTACTATTGCTTTTAAACTGCCAGTAATACTTGTTTAGTTAGTTAGGTTTACATGCTTAACTCACGACCAAAATTAATGTCTTGCTGCGTTTAAGTAGAATGCTTCACGCGGCTCTTATTTGTCAGCGACGGGCATAGGAGCGGCAGTGGAGAGGATACGAGGTAACAATGAGCCCAAGAGGCTGCTGCATTCATTTTAAATTGAAAAACCGATAGATTGCGATGCCTGTGACACAAAGCGGCACAACTGTGGTTTGTGGTCTGTTTTGTCAGGCGCCCAGTAGAAGTATTGTCTCTTCCGTCGTTACTACCACAGTGGCTTCTCGGTTTGAAAAACGATGTGTACTGGAGCCTCAATTCAACGGACAATACGGACCGACTGTTAGGCAACTGTTCCATAAAATTCTGCTCTTGTGCCAATCGAAACTTAGACCTTGGGCATCGTAGAAATCCTTCCGGATTTTTCACTCGCTAGGTCCTTCCTCTTTGGTCGCTTCGGTGCATCCACTGCAGGATAGTCGTTTTCACTCCCCTTTCACGTAGAGCACTGGCCTGTCTGTGCTACCCGATACGACTCAGAAGCGCAGTGTTGCTCCATATAGGTGCCAATGTAAAGGTTGAGTATGAAAACATCGCACGGGAAACGATGGAGGACGCCATGGAGGGAAGTTGAGATTTCCGAACGAACTGGGCGCAAAGCGGTTCGACCCTCCCCATCTTTGGAAACGGTCGGTCCTGCTCCTGGACAGTGGCGGGTACATTCGCTTGATTACTCCCGGCGCCAGGCTCCTGCCTGACTTGCATAGAAGGGTTCTGACGCTCTCCACCCCTCGGCTGCCCACTGGAGCGCGACCCATCGACCAGGCGTTCAGCTAGCTTCTCTGTCGGTAGTCCGCACTCCGTAGCCATGTCGCACTTTGCACACTGTGTATATACCTTGCATTCGAAAAGGCAATGAAATGCCTAGTCTATTCGTGGTGGTAGTATTTTCTGTCAGAATTTGCTAACCAGCCATAGATTCTAAGCGGAATGCATGCTCAGATATCCGTATTGATTTTGTAGAGCCGAAGGAAGGCGGAAACTTAAATCTGAGTCCAGTTAATACCTCTGTTTTTCCCAATCTAGCATAAAGGAACGGTGGTATCTCGTTGTAAGATATGTGTGCACTTGGAGCTATCTCTGATAAGTACGTTATAGTCCGAGTTACAAGCGAAGCTACCAAATATTGGCAGTTTTACGCTTCAATTGCAGGGCTCCATAACCAATAGTCAGAAAATATTTTAAAGAGGGATAGAGTAAATTAGTCACTATGTCCGAATTAACGTAATGCTACAATAGTTATATCCGACTCTGACATGCCTAGAAGAATCTCGGGTAACGTGTAATGATAACTTTTATTCACACGAGGATACCCTAGGTACTGGCTTTGTGGTAAATGGATGTGTCTAATGTCGTTGTAATTTTGCTTTCATCTTAGGAGGTAGCAATCTAAATAAAGTTTAGTAGTCAAACTGCGGCTCTAAATTTACAATGCAGTAATGACTTGCAGCGCCACCATTCCTTCTCGCCTGTTTTTGTACAAGGTACCTGGATATTTTGTGTATTTGTAATATCCTTACCCCTTACAGCTCGATGTAGTGCGTTCTTGTTAATATTGCTCGCTTGCCAAATTGTTGTCTTATTTTTCCGCCGATAAGATAAAGAACAATGACGATTAGCAAATTGATGGCTATATTTTTATATTATCCTGATAGGTTTAGCGAAAAACGAGTGTACCTGTGTTTGTTTTAAACTAACTGCCAAATGGCTGCCTCAGGAGGTGGCGAGGACGACATGCGCTCATTTGACATGACACAGCTTAGGATTCCGCTTGAACGGCAACAGCAGCAAAGAGAACGGCAGAAAAGCCTCAAGGCAGGTGGAACTGATGGCGATAGCCGAAAGAATGTAATGGGTGGCGCACAACAGCTAGACGTTCTCCAGAGATCCTCGCACATCGACATAACTATGCCCGAACCGCCAATCATTATTCAGGCACAGCACACTCAACCACTGTCTTACGTGTCAGGTGAGATGATTGCTGGAGTGGTCACTAGTAAACCAATTGGAGAAAATCTGCATACATACGATGCTTGAATATGCTATATAGATGCTTAAATGCCGCTCAACGTGGTGAATTAACATAGAAATAGTAAAACAGGCGTTGCCTAAAGAACGTGAAGAGTAATTCCTTTTTTACTATTGAAAGTTGAAATTGATGTACTGAATCGGTCGTCTAATTGATCTAAGTTCGCTAATTCTAATCGTACAGCACTTCACACAGCGTCTGCTATCGCTCAAGAGGAATATATAAAAAGAGAATTAAATCGATATTCTATCAAATAAACAACAATGAGCTTTGTCGTTTCAGTGAATTTCATATTCTATCCATGGAATCTTTTCTTTTTTCTCGGTTCGTTATTATGTGCTTTATGATCACTTGACGCTCAGAAACTTCGCTCTTACCACGGACCGGTAATTTATGCCCATTTATGTTCTAAAAAAGTTTACTCCACCAGCGAGTTTGCTACCAGATAGCTAGATGAGCGGTCGTTTGAAAATTCGAAAATTGGTTCAAAGTTTTTATAGATTTTAGGTTAATCGGACTACATATCTTTAAAATAAAAATTTAGAAACATTTTTTCGTCCGATTGTTTCTCTGCCAGGTGGCCCAATTCTGCTTAGCCATTCACTCGTCCTTGAACAGCAGGCTATACCGATAGCACCTAAGATTGAGCCTCAGACAATGCTTACTGGCGGAGTGGGCGGGTACGGCCCATTCGATACGCACACTCTTCCCATGGGCTCCACTGATGGCGTGCTCATAGGCGACACTTTACAGCGGCGAAGAAACCAGACGTTTCATCCGCAGCAACAGCCTCAACTTCAACAGCAGCAACAACACAAAGGACAGCCCCCCCAACCGCAGCACTCACATGTTCCTCTAAACACATACTCTACGACAACACTGACTCGGAGCAACCCTCCTCCAAGTGCCGCGTGGACCCGTGGGCCCAGCCACTAACCTAGTATGGCTGTCGCAACAAAAAGGGACTTTTTCGTTCTAAACGCAAGAAGAGCTGAAGTCGACGGCGTGGAGATTTGGCATAAGACGACAACGTGGGGAAAAGCGTGGCGAAGAAACGGCAGAAGAACGGAGTCGTAAAGTAAAACTTGCAAGAAAACACACGAGGAGAGTATGAAACAACGTTCCAGCGTTTTGTGTGTACGTTTATATAGTGAAGAGGCCGTCGTAATGCCTACAGAGAGGAAGGGGGAGAGAGTGGAGAACGCGAAATACGTAGCGACTGCCTGTTTAGTTGCGGAATCGTTGTCCCTTAACCACAGAAACAGTAGCAACAGAAGAAACTGCGACAACTACGCCACTCTAAAATTACCGCTAAGTCTATCGAGATCGTATGAACTGGAGTGGAAGGCACAAAATGACGGTTTATGGGGAAACACTTGGCATGATTTTTCCAAATTTATTTTTGCTTCCATTGTGTTTTTGTGGTGTCTTTAGAATGGCTGTTGTATGTAACTATGCACAGACCAATTTAGAGATGGTCGGCATGGTTAGAGGTATACACTATGTAATATAAGATGTTCGTTGAGAGCGTTTACCGGCGTGAAATGGCATCATGTAAATGTGTATATGCTAATGTAAACACGTGTACAGCTCGAGGTGAAAAAAATATAGATAGTACAAGATATGAATGTTGTTACTATTTCGGCAAAAAAATAAATCAATTTGTCACAAAAAATAAAAAAATATGCTTTTTACTTAAGAAATGACCATGTATGCAGTCTAAGTTTACACTATAAATAGTCGTATCATTTATGTGAATATGCAACTTAACCTAAATCCATTATATATTAAGCCCATGAATTAAAACTCAGTCCTTTTTACACATTGTTAGTCATATTTTTGTGTCAACAGTTTACGAAGGCTTCCAAAAAGACAAATCGTTTAAGCGAGTAGCACAGAAATTTCACTGTTATGTAGAGTGAAATTGAATCATCGCTCTCTGTCATTTGGGTACAATGTAGGTCTGCTAGCAATATACTGCATTAAATATCATTATGCCTCATTATGCAAAGCAATATTTTCGCTTTCGCGTGGAAAAAGTAGCACTTATTATGCAAATATAACAATTATATTTGCCGCTGATAAGAATTAAATATGTGTTCATTCTGAAGACTCCTGATTCCTTTTCTCACTATTTCTATTCAAAGAAATTCTAAGAGCTGGTTCATAACTGAGTAATATTACTGTGGGTGTGAGGAAAACCTACAGAAAAATTAAGTCATTTTGTATCTCTTATTGCACTCTGGTACACTAGGCCTTTCGTTAACAATAGGTTGAGAGGAGCAAGCTCCTAAAATTCCTTAGTTGTCCGCCGAGAAATATTATGCCCTGGGAAAGCTAAGTACTAACCCGAATTCGCGTATATATTTGCTCGTCCTCAATTCTAGTTTTTCATACCATATAACGCGCCGTGACCTGCTCAACCGGAATCAGTATACCGCTGTCCGCTCATGTGTGATCATTCACTCACTAAAACGGGCGGTCTTGTGCATTGGATCTGCAATGATCTCAGCGTCCCTACAAAATATATACTGTGAATAAACTATATATAGCATACTATAACAGTGACACTTTTAAACAATGTCTGCGAAAAAAGTGGAAAAGCAGGTATCTACAGAGATTCCGATTTTATTGCTGGTTTATTTATTTTTCAGAGTACGGACTTAAAAATTGTATTTTTTCTGCTTCTGCTATAAGACTACTGCTATAGTTGTACCGTTATGTATAAATCGACATTTAAAATCGGGTTAGTCAACATTTGGAACTTTCCCGGGTTCAAATCACTGAGCTATTAAACTTAGGATGTGAATCATAATGGGAACTTGAGATACTATTACATATCAACAAATAAGTTATACAAATAGAGTATAAAAACAACTTTGTCACATAGGGGAAATAAGATGACGCGGCATATCATGCAGAGCGTTTCAATCTTCAGCAGCTCTGAACCCTTCATGATGTTGCCAAGCCAAGCCAAGTTCACTAGCTCCTGAACAGAATTCATAGGAATTTCACGATGTCGTTGAAATTTGGGAATTGTAAGTAAAGAATGTCAATTGAATTTCATCACGTAAAGATGCCATCAGAACAAACGTTCAGCTAAGGTGACAGCATTGAGGTGGCTTCTTATAAGAAACGTACATTACAAATGTAAATTGGCATGTACCAAAAAATATGCCTGTATTTCTTATTATAAAATAAAGCAGATAGTGAAGTGGCACTACCTTACCTAGTAATTGGATGTTGACAGCCGTGTTCAAATCCTAAAACGCTTGAAAAGGATTCGCAGATTCCTTAAGCACATCGCATCCCCTTAATTTTGTGCGAATGTAAAATCCTTTGCAATCATTATTATTGAATAGCAATCATGTTCTTCAATATGAATAAGAAAATTATTATATAATATGATATAAATGTTTCAGTTTTTGTTACAATTACATTCAACAAATCATCGTACAAATGTTAACATTGACTCTCGGTGAGATGATGGAGCTACGGACTTTCCAACACGCTGTTCGATTTCCAAGCGGTTGTATATATGACTAGATACTGGACGCCTACAAAGATTGATTTTTTGCTCTCAGATTATCCAAACTCTTCGATACAAGCTCTGTTTACTCTGAAGTTTAAAAGTAAAGCGCAAATCCACTCTTGTATTAACGTTATCAGTTAGAAGACTAATGTTTGTTCTATCAGTTCTGAGAGTTATGAATGAGACGGAGAGCGCGATAATGCGTATTTTTCTTCTTACCTTATTGAACCATTACAAAAACTACTTGAATACATAGCAGGGGCCACCAGGAAACTGGACATTTTTTTTTAAGAAACATACCGGGCGTCCGGAAAAAAATTCTGACACCGTCATACAAAATTTACATGTGCACTTACACTTTTATGCGTAGGGGTCACCTCTAGTGATTGCGATAATAATCTTTAATGCACATCGATCTTAAGTGCGGTGTATACTTCAATAGCCGTAAGATAATTTGTAACTCAGTAGTCAAGGCTAAACTGTTTAAACATTTTTATAATCAGACATCTTACGATTGCATCTGGCACAAAAGAAAACTCTATGTCACAACGCTTCAGTGCGATGCGCACCATTTTAAACCACATACAATTGTTTAATGTCGTTTACGAAAATGTGGGTACTGCTATATCAAACGCTAGTCAATCATTCGCAACCTCGTAAAGGCTTCCCAGACTGCCCTAACTCTAGTCGAAACGTTGTTGTTATTAAAATAAGAGGTCAGCACTAAAGAATAGCTGAGATATACTCTGGCTTTGCCAATTTAGGCTACCCATCGAGAGTACGTTGCTTCAGAACATACGAAAAAGTTAAAAACATGCAACATAGTAAAACGCATAATGGTAGTAAAGACGATAAACGTTTTTGCAAAGAGAATGCCTGACAATGTGTAAAAATCTGACTGTTAGAGACAAAGATGAAAAGAGAGTCCATGTAGATGTGGCTGCTGGTTTGTTCTCGATTTTTTATTAATAAGTTTTAGAAAACAAAAATATAGTAGTTAAATTAAAGTCTTTTTAAACTTGCTGGAAGTGATCGTTTCACGAGTAGAAGTGGCTACGCGGATTTTTTTCCAAAGCAAAAAGCAAAAAGCAAACCTTTCGTCTTCGCACGGTTTGATTAGAGCTTAGAATGGATAACTTCTCGGTAATGAGAAGGCAGAACAATACCTAACGAACTTACTAATTTAAATGGCGCTTAAAAAGGAAGAACAAATTACATTCAAAGAGACATGTAAGTTTTTATCATATCATCAAAAAAGGTGATTAGCAGTATGGAAAAGAGCCATAGATGACTGAAAGATCCATTCGCGGTTTTCGATCTAGGCCTCAGGTCCTTGTGCGTGTCTGCCAGAGAAGGAAAGCTGAATACTATATTACGCTTTGGGCGCTTTGGGAAGAAGGGGGTTCCAACTAATAACCTCAGATATGCAATTACTTATTTCCTAGGATCAATTTCGCAATCATATCAGAAGCATTGACTCAAAACCATTGTGAATTCAAAGCACATATATAAGCGGCTCGTATGCATTTTAATTCATTGAATTTAGTCCCTAAGTCAAAAAGACGTGTATATACTACATGTGCTACAGACTAAACCGTTTTGACCCTCCTTTAATTAGGGCAATGCTTTTACCAAAGATAATAGAGGAATCTTTGGCGTTCCTTTACGGCTGTTTTTCATTGGGTATACTCAAAAACATATCTTCGTGATATAGCAACCAGGACGTTTCTGACGGCACACGACATGTACTCGGTTCTTCTTTAGACATTTCATTCGAATTAAAGGAGGACATGCCGCGGGCACGAAATCCGAGTAGAATGTCATCCATAGACCGTACTTCAATTTTTTCACAAGTTTTCTGCAAAAACTCATGAAAAAGATTTTCCGTGATATTTTCTCAATGTTGCTCTCTTTAAAAGGATGCTGGAAAACTCCAACAAATATTCGCGGTTAAGCAACCAAAACGTCGATTGGCTAAAACGAGCACGTTGAGTATAGCAGGTGAAAAAACAAACCGTATGGGTTGTCATTTTCATAGACTAATGAGTACAAACAAAAGATGCGTCACCAGTTTATCACCGGTGAAACTCCGATTCTCGTTTGCGTTGAAGATATTTACGATAGTGAAAAACCAGCCTTCGAATACACCTACGTCGTTAACGATCTGACATCGCCAAAAATTCGCTTTGCAGGTACAGCGAAGCAAAAGTATACATGGCAATTAATAATTTTTCCTGCGAGAGATATACTAATACTGGCTGATAAAGTGTGCCATATATTCAGGTTTCGATTATAATGTATCTAGTAAATAAATCAATTGACATTTAAGAGACAATTGATAACAAATATCGAATATATCGAAATAACGCATCCTAGAATTCTATACGTAATGTGTCATACGGTAAATGCAGCACAAAACATTATCACATACGATCATTTAGCTTCCCAGGATTTCTCATTTCTTATAGCATTTAAGTGACATAGTAGTACACTTTCATAAGCTCAAAAGATTTTGTATAGACTTGAGTTATTAAGCAAGTAAACAACATTTCTATTAATAAACTGTCGGTTTTCATTTCAGTCGTTTCCATGATTGATTCTCATGCACAGAGAACAACATTTACCACTTGCAGAAAAATGGCGCTACATTAAAACCGGTCTTACTGCTGCGAATTCAAGTGAGTGGCACCGAACAATAATAATATTTGAAAACTGGGTAGCCGTTTTCAAAAATTGGTAGCCGTGGTAGTCGTGACGAACTCAAAGCAAAGAAAACACTGGGCTCCACCTTTTAAGGTTTTTTCACACTGCATTATTTGTACCTTCCTTATTGTCATGGAAAATATAGATTAGGATAAGAAAAGATTTTTTATTCTGTGACATTGTAGTCTTTCAAGATCTCAAATTTATTTTAAATAAGAGAGTGTAGCTCCTAGATCTCTAGTCGCGACTTTTATTCGAACCGTTTTGCCAGTGAATTTAAATGAATTCCTGTATTCTCACCTAGTGGTAAATGATACAACGGTTGAGACTTTATTTTGTGCTGCAGCGCTAATTGTCAAAACCAGTAGCGATTGCAATTCTAATATGTGCTGCATGAATCTTTTGAGGCTTGAACGTCCAATCTTACTATTATCAACAAGATACTTCAAGGTACATGGAAAAATTCGGTTCACGAAAGGTTTTGACGGTCTCGTATTGAGTGAATACAAATTAGCAGCTTGTGTGATTTGCGCTAACCAATGAGCCACGAATAGATGACAGAAATGTTCCTCGTTCGTCAAATTTAATCGGTTATTTTTACTGGCCAGTTTTACGGCAGCTAATAATAATCACTTTACAAATTTGCGGCATCACTGCTGAGGTTTCTAAATTTGCTGAGCTCGCTTTCAAATAAAGCCATATAGCAGAAGTTTGCGGATGTTGTATATTTAAGATCAGTACAATCAAATACATATATGGCGACTTAAACTTATGATGAATTTAACATGTATAAAATGTGTATTTTATTTGCATTTATTTATACCTAAAGGTGGACTATAGAACAACAAATATTAAATACTTCGCTGATTAATATTCATGCCAAATTCTGTAAACCGCAGGCCAAAATTCCGCAAGATGCTGATATATTGAGCACTTATTTACAAAAAGGCAGTACAGAAAACTTAAAATAATAAATGATCTGTGACAGTAGCTGTAAGCAAAGCCCAAATATGAGAGAAAACAAACTCTTAATTTCCATAGTTGACGAAGGATAAGCCTCTTTGGTTGATACCCGCAACAGACGATATTCATGTTAGTACCCTCTGACAGAAAATTCTGAAAATGCTGCAGTCTATGGCGAATCTACAGGCAACAAGTTGAAAGCCGCAGAAAGCGTCGTAGGTGTCATGTGATCACAGGTTAAACGTTTCTGGCAGAAATTCCGATATTACAATTATGGTATTCTAATACAAGGTACGTGGTGGAATTGAACTTAACTTACCGGATAATTACTACCGGACGATGGTATGAAGAATGGGTAATATGAAAGGTATCTTTGAGATTTGCTGTCCGTGGATGGTCTGCGCGGTGACCTGAGTATTAGTTAATTTCTGCATATTTGAATTTCTCTAGGAAAAGCGGGCCTTTTCATACCTTAAGTGACTTGTTAAAATTTTTAACGCATTCGTATATGTTAACAAACTTGCCCATTTGTACGTGTTAAAAAAAACTTCTAAATTTCACTCGTTTCGTCAAAACATTATTTTCACTAACTTAAGCTTAAAAGCACCAACCACCATGGGATGCACCACACATTTTTTG